>JAUUTY010000322.1:0-20000 GCA_030979885.1 Lolium multiflorum | reverse complement strand
GCTGTGCTCGACAGAGTCAAGAGAAGTACCACTGTGGTCGTGCTCGACAATTAGAAGGCATGACGACCTACAAAAAAAATCAATACTTAAACAGTGGAACTGATCAGTCTAAGCACTACCACATTTGCCAAACACTACCACATCAGTCCTATGTCAATCATGAAAAGGGGTTCCATAACAACAAAATAAGTTAATCCGTACCACACCGAACTATGCCAAGCATGATTTATGGCTCCATACAAACTCAATCTACCACATCTACGGTTAGATCTACACACATTTACCATGCTTACAGATCTAATCTACAACAACATGCAGGGTTAGAGCCTTCTTAGAGACACCGGAAGAGGATCCAACAAAATAGAGGTTGGGGAAGATGGAGAAGGCACGCCGGCGATGACCGCCACCGAGCTCCTCGTCATAGCCAGTGAAGAAGCTCCCACCATCGCCTTAGTTCTCAGAAGATGGTGGGTTTGGATTTCCGCGGTTATAGTAGAGCTAAATATGGGGGGGGGGGGGGGCGAAATTAGGGCAGTGGCCATAAATCTCCCGTTGCTTTTTTTTCTTCAGTACACCACTGTAGCGCACGCCATCTCCGCCGCTTTCAGTCGCTCGTATGTCGCGTTTTTAAAATAACATGCGACGGGGGTGGCTCCCTGAAAATGGCCTTGAGATGCTTTGAGAGATGCGTGGGCCACTACGTCGACGTGAACTCGGCATCCAATCGGACCACTTTTTACAAAGTGGCAGCCGTGCATGAGACCCCAAGAACATGTATCCATCGATTGATCGTAGCAAAACAAGACACAAAGCTAGCTAGATGGCTTCCGTTCCTCCTCATCGTTTGGTTGGTGATAATAATGTCACGAATCAAAAATCAGTGAAATTTCGTCGGAACTGTTGTAGCTCCGCCTTGACCGGTGCAGAGTATTGGATGATGAAGTGTTTTCACCCAAATCCCCATTGCATATAAGACTAGTCATAGTGGGAAGTAACATAGAGTAGTAACATGTACATGTTACTACTCTATGTTACTACCTTCATAGTGGTTAGTAACATCAAAGTAGTATCATAGATGTCTTCATTAATTAGCTTATAGACTCATTGTATCTTGGGAAGTGTGATGTTACAGTAACTAGCTATGTTACTCCATCCTCCTCTCTCCTCATTAACTCACTGCCACATAAGCAAATTTGCTGAGTTGGACACTTAGTTACTAGTGAAGTTACTCCCACTATGAGTAGTCTAATGCTCAACAAAACACCAGCGCCGGACGAGGCCTTACGAGACAGCTGGCCATGGAAGATTTGGACTATTTATTTAGACTACTCATAGTGGGAGTAACATCACTAGTAACTAAGTGTCCAACTCATCAAAATTGCTTACGTGGCAGTGAGTTAATGAAGAGAGAGGAGGATGAAGTAACATAGCTAGTTCTTTACTCACACTTCCCAAAGATACAATGAGTCTACAAGCAATTAATGAAGACATATATGATACTACTTTGATGTTACTAACCACTATGAAGGTGGTAACATAGAGTAGTAACATGTGCATGTTACTACTCTATGTTACTTCCCACTATGACTAGTCTTAAGTCAATGTCGCACATGTGGACAACACGTACTTACTAGTTCTCCAATCGCCCAAGAAGACGGGGGCATGCAACTGCGTAGCACGGCATAGATGAACAGCTGATGCAGCCATGCATCCAGGGTTTCATAACACCTTGCATGATTGACATAGCTGATGCAGCCATGCATCCTGCTCTTCTGTATCAAAAGCGGAAGAGCACACTCTTTACTCGAGGAGCATGTTTCGGGTACTAAATATAAGCCCCGCTCAAGATTACGTCTTAGACACACGACTTGCTCAAATTGGGCAGTAGTAAGCCCCCCAGGAGTAGCATGTTTTAGTGCTGTTACTCGGGAATATATGACGCTCGATCAGCAGCTAATGATTGTTAGCTGTATGGTTGGCCTTCTATTCCAGCAGGGACGTAGCTCATATGACATGCTACTCCTGCGGGGCTTACTACTGCCCAATTTGAGCAAGTCGTGTGTCTAAGACGTAATCTTGAGCGGGGCTTATATTTAGTGCTGTTAGTCGGGAATATATGACGCTCGATCAGCAGCTAATGATTGTTAGCTGTATGGTTGGCCTTCTATTCCAGCGGGGACGTAGCTCATATGGTAGAGCGCTCGCTTCGCATGCGAGAGGCACGGGGTTCAATTCCCCGCGTCTCCATTCTCTGCTAATGGTCATTCCAACTAAGCTTATCATTCTCAGCCAATTTTTTTTACCATTCGCTTCTCTTCCATGTATTGTATTGCAGACATGCGATTCAATTTACTTCTCTTCCATGTATTTTTCTAACAGTAAGCCTACGCTCCGCGTTAAATTAATAACGTCCGAAAGGGCAGATAGTTACAAGATGGTGAGGGATTGGCTTACAAGACAACAACGCACACAAGCAAACAGAAAAGAACAAGACACACAACTTGGTTGTCGAAGTCCTCATCCTCCAGGGTGAATCCACACATGCGAAGTGGCGAAAACTAAAGCCTGGAGGGAGCCCGCCCCCGAAGAGATACCATCTCGAGCATACTCCAAAGGGCCAACTGCCATGATCCATCTCCAAAGCTGAAGAGAGCCCATGCTCCCTCGCCCTGGATTGAAGGGCGCTACACCGGCCGGAGTTGCTCACCCTAGAGCTCAAACGGAGATCAGGGCCATTGAAACCAGAGAGTAGAGACCAAGCATGACCACCAAAACAGCTCCACCACCGGACCTGAGAGCTCACCCGGTCTAACGCAAGCATTTGGTGCCACGAAGGAACAACAGCTCCAACAAGATATAGAACCCTCGCCGGAGAACCGAAGAGAGGCACCGCGGAAGGATCCTGCCACTGCCACCAAACGAACTTCGACCAACAAAACGCTGACCCCTTTACCCAAGGAGACGCCTTCAAGAAGGGCACCACGCCAGAGGCATAGTCGCCGCCCATTCCGAGAAGAATTGGGTTTTCACCCGGGCAGCCTGATGTCTACGTGTGCTTCTATTCTTGTAGACAGTGTTGGGCCTCCAAGAGCAGAGGTTTGTAGAACAGCAGCAAGTTTCCCTTAAGTGAATCACCCAAGGTTTATCGAACTCAGGGAGGTAGAGGTCAAAGATAGTCCTCTCAAGCAATCCTGCAATTAAGATACAAGAAGTCTCTTGTGTCCCCAACACACCTAATACACTTGTCTTGATGCGCGTAGATGTACACGTCCGTTGGGAACCCCAAGAGGAAGGTATGATGCGCACGCATATTTCCTGAGTATGAAACCAAGGTTATCGAACCAGTGGAGCCAAAAGCACGTGAAGGTTGTTGGTGGAGGAGTGTAGTGCGGCGCAACACCAGTGAAACGCGCCAACGTGGAACCTGCACAACACAATAGTACTTTGCCCCAGCGTAACAGTGAGGTTGTCAATCTCACCGGCTTGCTGAAAACAAAGGATTAAGCGTATCGAGTGGAAGATGGTGTTTGTTTGCAAAGAACAGTAAAAACAGTAGAATGTATTCAGATGTAAAAGAATGGACCGGGGTCCACAGTTCACTAGAGGTGTCTCTCCAATAAGATAACTAACATGCTGGGTGAACAAATTACAGGTGGGCAATTGACAAATAAAGATTCAATACATATCAATGATGATTACTATGTGATTTAATCAGGGCATTACGACAAAGTACATAGACCGCTATCCAGCATGCATCTATGCCTAAATAATCCACCTTCAGGTTATCATCCGAACCCCTTCGGTATTAAGTTGTAAACAACAGATAATTGCATTAAGTATGGTGCGTAATGTAATCAACACAAATATCCTTAGACAAAGCATCAATGTTTTATCCCTAGTAGCAACAGCACATCCACAACCTTAGAACTTTCTGTCACTGTCCCAGATTAAATGGAGGCATGAACCCACTATCGAGCATAATTACTCCCTCTTGGAGTTACAAGTATCAACTTGGCCAGAGCCTCTACTAGCAACGGAGAGCATGCAAGAATATAAACAACACATATATGATAGATTGATAATCAACTTGACATAGTATTCTAGATTCATCGGATCCCACCAAACACAACATGTAGCATTACAAATAGATGATCTTGATCATGTTAGGCAGCTCACAAGATCTAAACAATGATAGCACAATAGGAGAAGACAACCATCTAGCTATTGCTATGGACCCATAGTCCAAGGATGAACTACTCACGCATCAATCCGAGGCGGGCATGATGATGTAGAGCCCTCCGGTGATGATTCCCCTCTCCGGCGGTGCCGAGGCGATCTCCTGAATCCCGAGATGGGATTCGCGACGGCGGCGTCTCGGAAGGTTTTCCGTGCTCGTGGCTCTCGATGCAGGGGGTTTGTGATATCGTCTCCAACGTATCGATAATTTCTTATGTTCCATGCTACTTTATTGATGATATCTACATGTTTTATACACATTATATGTCGTATTTATTTTTGGAACTAACCTATTAACAAGATGCCGAAGTGCCGGTTCTGTTTTCTGCTTTTTGGTTTCAGAAATCCTAGTAATGAAATATTCTCGGAATTGGACGAAATCAACGCCCAGGTTCCTATTTTGCCCGGAAGCATCCAGAACACCCGAGAGCCGCCAGAGGAGGGCCCTGGTGGGCCCAGATGACATGGTGGCGCGGCCCAGGCCCTGGCCGCGCCACCCTATGGTCTCGTCGCCTCGTTGACCCTCCTGCGCCGCCTCTTCGCCTATATAAAGCCCCTGCATCGAAAACCCTTAGAGAAAGCCACGATACGAGAAAAGTTCCAGAGCCGCCGTCATCGCGAAGCCAAGATGGGGGACAGGAGTCTGTTCCGGCACCCTGCCGGAGCGGGAGAGTGCCCCGGAAGGCTTCTCCATCGACACCGCTGCCATCTCCACCGCCATCTTCATCACCGCTGCTGCTCCCATGAGGAGGGAGTAGTTCTCCATCGAGGCTCGGGGCTGTACCGGTAGCTATGTGGTTCATCTCTCTCCTATGTAGTTCAATACAATAATCTCATGAGCTGCCTTACATGATTGAGATTCATATGATGATGCTTGTAATCTAGATGTCATTATGCTAGTCAAGTGGGTTTTACTTATGTGATCTCCGGAGACTCCTTGTCCCACGTGTGTAAAGGTGACAGTGTGTGCACCGTGTGGGTCTCTTAGGCTATATTTCACGAAGTACTTATTCACTGTTGAAGAGCGTAGTGAAGTGCTTATTTATATCTCTTGATGATTGCAATGTGCATCGTATCACAATTTATCTATGTGCTACTCTAGTGATGTGTTATTAAAGTAGTTTTATTCCTCCTGCATGTGTGCAAAGGTGACAGTGTGTGCACCGTGTTAGTACTTGGTTTATGCTATGATCATGATCTCTTGTAGATTGCGAAGTTAACTATTGCTATGATAATATTGATGTGATCTATTCCTCCTACATATGCATGAAGGTGACAGTGTGCATGCTATGCTAGTACTTGGTTTAGTCTTTTGATCTATCTTACACTTAAGGTTACTTAAACATGAGCATTATTGTGGAGCTTGTTAACTCCGGCATTGAGGGTTCGTGTAATCCTACGCAATGTGTTCATCATCCAACAAAAGTGTAGAGTATGCATTTATCTATTCTGTTATGTGATCAATGTTGAGAGTGTCCACTAGTGAAAGTGTAATCCCTAGGCCTTGTCCCTAAATACTGCTGAGTTACTACTGCTTGTTTACTGTTTTACTGCGTTACTACTGCTGCAATACTACCACCATCAACTACACGCCAGCAAGCTATTTTCTGGCACCGTTGCTACTGCTCATATATATTCATACCACCTGTATTTCACTATCTCTTCGCCGAACTAGTGCACCTATTAGGTGTGTTGGGGACACAAGAGACTTCTTGCTTTGTGGTTGCAGGGTTGCATGAGAGGGATATCTTTGACCTCTTCCTCCCTGAGTTCGATAAACCTTGGGTGATCCACTTAAGGGAACTTGCTGCTGTTCTACAAACCTCTGCACTTGGAGGCCCAACACTGTCTACAGGAAAGGAGGGGGAACGTAGACATCAAGCTAATTTGCGCCGTTGCGGGAGGAAGGTAAAAGGTACTCACACTCCGGACCTCGGCTACTAAGCTATTTTCCGGCGCCATTGTAAGTACTCGAAGCTATTTCCTTTAGACTCTGCAATTGCGACATTTGGTTTCTTGTTTACACTAGTAAGGCATAATGGAAAACAACAAAAATATGAGAGATCTTTATGAACTTTATCTTGAATTAGGACATGATGTGTTTGAAGAGAGAATTAAAAAACCCATGGAACTTTATATGCATGATAATGGGAATGTTATTAGTATGAATGCTTTGAACACCATTGTTGCTAATGCTATGGAAAATTCTAAGCTTGGGGAAGCTGGGGATGCTGATACGTCTCCAACGTATCGATAATTTCTTATGTTCCATGCTACTTTATTGATGATACCTACATGTTTTATGCACATTATATGTCATATTTATGCATTTTCTGGAACTAACCTAATAACAAGATGCCGAAGAGCAGTTCTTGTTTTGCTGTTTTTGGTTTCAGAAATCCTAGTAAAGAAATATTCTCGAATTGGACGAAACTTTCGCTCTATTTTTGCACGAAGCTTCCAAGACCGAAGACCTAACGAAGTGGGGCACGAGGAGGCGGGGGTGGCCGGCGCGGCCCGGCCCCCGCGCCGACCCTATCCCGGGCCCTCGTGTGGCCCCCGCGTTGACCTTCCGCCTTAAAGCCTCCGTCGCGAAACCCCCGCATCGAGAGCCACGATACGAAAACCTTACGGAGACGCCGCCGTAATCCCATCTCGGGGGATTCGGAGATCGCCTCCGGCACCACCGGAGAGGGGATTCATCTCGGAGGACTCTTCATCGCCATGATCGCCTCCGGAGTGATGAGTGAGTAGTTCACCCCTGGACCATGGGTCCATAGCAGTAGCTAGATGGTCGTCTTCTCCTTGTTGTGCTTCATTGTTGGATCTTGTGAGCTGCCTAACATGATCAAGATCATCTATATGTAATTCTATATGTTGTGTTTGTCGGGATCCGATGGATAGAGAGTACTATGATTATGGTGATTATCAATCTATTGTTCATGTGTTGTTTATGATCTTGCATGCTCTCCGTTATTAGTAGAGGCTCTGGCCAAGTTTTTACTCTTAACTCCAAGAGGAGTAATTATGCTCGATAGTGGGTTCATGCCTTCATTGATACCTGGGACAGTGACAGAAAGTTCTAAGGTTGTGATGTGCTGTTGCCACTAGGGATAAAACATTGATGCTATGTCTAAGGATGTAGTTATTGATTACATTACGCACAATACTTAATGCAATTGTCTGTTGCTTTGCAACTTAATACTGGAGGGGGTTCGGACGATAACCTGAAGGTGGACTTTTTAGGCATAGATGCAGTTGGATGGCGGTCTATGTACTTTGTCGTAATGCCCAATTAAATCTCACTATATTTACCATGTCATGTATATGCATTATTATGCCTTTCTCTATTTGTCAATTGCCCGTGTAATTTGTTCACCCAACATGCTTTATCTTATGGGAGACACCTCTAGTGAACTGTGGACCCGGTCCTATTCTTTCCATAGCATACAATTTACTCGTTTTACTTTTTCTTTGCAAACATCTTCACTCGATACGTTTAATCCTTTGTTACAACAAGCCGGTGAGATTGACAACCTCACTGTTTCGTTGGGCAAAGTACTTTGGTTGTGTTGTGCAGGTTCCTAGTTGGCGCCGGAATCCCTGGTGTTGCGCCGCATCACATTTCGCGACCATCAACCTTCAACGTGCTTCTTGGCTCCTACTGGTTCGATTAAACCTTGGTTTCATGAGAGG
Organism: Lolium multiflorum; assembly: GCA_030979885.1. NCBI lineage: Eukaryota > Viridiplantae > Streptophyta > Magnoliopsida > Poales > Poaceae > Lolium > Lolium multiflorum. Next base: position 12,068 of record JAUUTY010000322.1, on the reverse strand, counting down.
AAAACTTGCCAGTGCGCATCATACCTTCCTCTTGGGGTTCCCAACGGACGTGTACATCTACGCGCATCAAGCACTTTTTCTGGCGCCGTTGCCGGGAGATCAAGACACGCTGCAAGGGGAGTCTCCACTTCTCAATCTCTTTACTTTGTTTTTGTCTTGCTTTATTTTATTTACTACTTTGTTTGCTGCACTAAATCAAAATACAAAAAAATTAGTTGCTAGTTTTACTTTATTTGCTATCTTGTTTGCTATATCAAAAACACAAAAAAATTAGTTACTCGCATTTACTTTATCTAGTTTGCTTTATTTACTGTTGCTAAAATGGCCAACCCTGAAAATACTAAGTTGTGTGACTTCACAAATGCAAATAATAATGATTTCCTATGCACACCTATTGCTCCACCTGCTACTACAGCAGAATTCTTTGAAATTAAACCTGCTTTACTAAATCTGGTCATGAGAGAACAATTTTCTGGTGCTAGTTCTGATGATGCTGCTGCCCATCTCAATAATTTTGTTGAACTTTGTGAAATGCAAAAGTATAAAGATGTAGATGGTGATATTATTAAATTGAAAGTGTTTCCTTTCTCATTAAGAGGAAGAGCTAAAGATTGGTTGCTATCTTTGCCTAAGAATAGTATTGATTCATGGACTAAATGCAAGGATGCTTTTATTGGTAGATATTATCCTCCCGCTAAAATTATTTCTTTGAGAAGTAGCATAATGAATTTTAAACAATTAGATACTGAACATGTTGCTCAAGCATGGGAGAGAATGAAAACTTTGGTAAAGAATTGCCCAACCCATGGACTGACTACTTGGATGATCATCCAAACCTTCTATGCAGGACTAAATTTTTCTTCGCGGAATTTATTGGATTCAGCTGCTGGAGGTACCTTTATGTCCATCACATTGGGGGCGGCTACAAAACTTCTTGATGATATGATGATAAATTACTCTGAATGGCACACGGAAAGAGCTCCACAAGGTAAGAAGGTAAATTCTGTTGAGGAAACCTCTTCCTTGAATGATAAGATTGATGTGATTATGTCTATGCTTGTGAATGGTAGATCTAATGTTGATCCAAATAATGTTCCTTTAGCTTCATTGGTTGCTCAAGAAGAAAATGTTGATGTGAATTTCATTAAAAATAATAATTTCAACAACAATGCTTATAGGAACAACTCTGGTAATAACTATAGGCCATATCCTTCTGCTAATGGTAATGGTTATGGTAATTCTTATGGGAATTCTTACAACAATAATAGAAGTGTACCCTCTGGTCTTGAAGCCATGCTTAAAGAATTTATTAGTACACAAACTGCTTTTAACAAATCTGTTGAGGAAAAGCTTGATAAAATTGATACTATCGCTTCTAGAGTTGATAGGCTTGCCTCTGATGTTAATCTTTTAAAGTTGAAAGTTATGCCTAATAATGATATTGATAATAAGATTACTACTACAGCAAATGCCATCCAAGTTAGAATTAATGAGAATATAAGATTAATGGCTGAGTTGCGTGCTAGGTGGGATAGAGAAGAAAATGAAAAACTAGCTAAAGAGAATAATGTAGCTAAAGTTTGGACTATTACCACCACTAGTAATGCTAATTCTTCACATGTTGCTGCACCTCCTACTATCAATGGTAATATAATTGGTGTTGGCAATGTTTCTACTCCTAGTGCAAAGCGTACAAAGCTGCCTGAAATTGCTAAAACTGCTGAAACTGCTTGTGATAAAACTGCTGAAATTTTTTCCAACCTTGGGAACAATGATCCCATTGCTGTAGCTCATAATGATTTAGATTTTGATGATTGCCACATCTCTGAAGTTATAAAGTTCTTACAAAAACTTGCTAAAAGTCCCAATGCTAGTGCTATAAATTTAGCCTTTACAAAACATATTACAAATGCTCTCATAAAAGCTAGAGAAGAGAAACTAAAACTTGAAACTTCTATTCCTAGAAAGTTAGAAGATGGTTGGGAGCCCATCATTAAAATGAAATTCAATGACTTTGAATGTAATGCCTTATGTGATCTTGGTGCAAGTATTTCTGTTATGCCTAAAAAGATTTATGATATGCTTGACTTGCCACCATTGAAGAATTGTTATTTGGATGTTAATCTTGCCGATAATGTTAAAAAGAAACCTTTGGGGAGGATTGATAATGTGCATATTACGGTTAACAATAACCTTGTCCCCGTTGATTTTGTTGTCTTGGATATCGAATGCAATGCATCTTGTCCAATTGTGTTGGGAAGACCTTTTCTTCGAACTGTTGGTGCTGTTATTGATATGAGGGAAGGTAATATTAAATATCAATTTCCTCTCAAGAAAGGTATGGAACACTTCCCTAGAAAGAGAATGAAGTTGCCTTTTGATTCTATTATTAGAACAAGCTATGATGTTGATGCTTCTACTCTCGATGTTACTTGATTTGCACTTTCTGCGCCTAGCTGAAAGGCGTTAAAGAAAAGCGCTTATGGGAGACAACCCATGTTTTTACCTACAGCAATTTTTTGTTTTATTGAGTCTTGGAAGTTGTTTACTACTGTAGCAACCTCTCCTTATCATGTTTTTGTGCCAAGTAAAGTTTCTATGTCAAAGTTGATGTTATATTTGGGATCGCTGCGCAGAAACAGCATTGCTGTCTGTCACGAATCTGGGCATAATTCTCTGTAGAAAATTCGAAAAAATCTGCCAATTTACGAGCGTGATCCTCAGATATGTACGCAACTTTCATTAGTTTTGAGTTTTTCCATTTGAGCAAGTCTGGTGCCATTTATAAATTCGTCTTTACGGACTGTTCTGTTTTTGACAGATTCTGCCTTTTATTTCGCATTGCCTCTTTTGCTATGTTGGATTTATTTCTTTGATCCATTAATGTCCAGTAGCATTATGCAATGTCCAGAAGTGAAAAGAATGATTGTGTCACCTCTGAATGTGTGAATTATTAATGATGCACTAACCCTCTAATGAGTTTGCTTGAAGTTTGGTGTGAAGGAAGTTTTCAAGGGTCAAGAGAGGAGAATGATATACTAAGATCAAGAGGAGTGAAAGCTCTAAGCTTGGGGATGCCCCCGTGGTTCATCCCTGCATATTTTAAGAAGACTCAAGCGTCTAAGCTTGGGGATGCCCAAGGCATCCCCTTCTTCATCAACATCATCAGGTTCCTCCCCTGAAACTATATTTTTATTCAGTCACATCTGTGTTCTTTACTTGGAGCGTCGGTTTGTTTTCGTTTTGTTTTTGTTTGAATAAGATGGATCCTAGCATTCACTTTGTGGGAGAGAGACACGCTCCGCTGTTGCATATGGACACATGTGTCCTTAGGCTTTACTCATAATGTTCAAGGCGAAGTTTCTTCTTCGTTAATTTGTTATATGGTTGGAATTGGAAAATGCTACATGTAGTAATTCTAAAAATGTCTTGGATAATGTGATACTTGGCAATTGTTGTGCTCATGTTTAAGCTCTTGCATCATATGCTTTGCACCCATTAATGAAGAAATACATAGAGCTTGCTAAAATTTGATTTGCATATTTGGTTTCTCTAAGGTCTAGATAATATCTAGTATTGAGTTTTGAACAACAAGGAAGACAGTGTAGAGTCTTATAATGTTTACAATATGTCTTTTATGTGAGTTTTGCTGCACTTGTTCATCCTTGAGTTTGCTTCAAATAACCTTGCTAGCCTAAACCTTGTATCGAGAGGGAATACTTCTCATGCATCCAAAATCCTTGAGCCAACCACTATGCCATTTGTGTCCACCATACCTACCTACTACATGGTATTTCTCCGCCATTCCAAAGTAAATTGCTTGAGTGCTACCTTTAAAATTCCATCATCCACCTATGCAATATATAGCTCATGGGACAAAATAGCCTTAAAAACTATCGTAGTATTGAATATGTACTTATGCACTTTATATTTTATTAAGTTGCTTGTTGTGCGATAACCATGTTTCTGGGGAACGCCATCAACTATTGTTGAATATCATGTGAGTTGCTATGCATGTCCGTCTTGTCTGAAGGTCTATCATTTTAGTGGTTGGAGCATGCAAAATTGTTAGAGAAGAACATTGGGCCGCTAACTAAAGCCATGAACCATGGTGGAAGTTTCAGTTTTGGACATATATCCTCAATCTCATATGAGAATAATAACTTTGCTACATGCTTATGCATTTAAGAGGAGTCCATTATCTGTTGTCCATGTTGTCCCGGTATGGATGTCTAAGTTGAGAATAATCAAAAGCGAGAAATCCGAAATGCGAGCATTCTCCTTGGACCTTTGTACAGGCGGCATGGAGGTACCCCTTTGTGACACTTGGTTGAAACATGGCATGCAAAGATCCGGTAGTCCAAGTTAAGTAGGACGAGGTGCGGGCACTATTAGTATACTATGCGTGAGGCTTGCAACTTGTAAGATATAATTTTCATAACTCATATGCTTTATTACTACCGTTGACAAAATTGTTTCATGTTTTCAAAATAAAAGCTCTAGCACAAATACAGCAATCGATGCTTTCCTCTTGAAGGACCATTCTTTTACTTTTATTGTTGAGTCAGTTTACCTATCTCCTTCCACCTTAAGAAGCAAACACTTGTGTGAACTGCATTGATTCCTACATACTTGCATATTGCACTTGTTATATTACTTTATGTTGACAATATCCATGAGATATACATGTTATAAGTTGAAAGCAACCGCTGAAACTTAATCTTCTTATGTGTTGCTTCAACACCTTTACTTTGATTTATTGCTTTACGAGTTAACTCTTATGCAAGACTTATTGATGCTTGTCTTGAAGTACTATTCATGAAAAGTCTTTGCTATATGATTCAGTTGTTTACTCATGTCATTACCTTTGCTTTGATCGCTGCATTCATTACATATGTTTACAAATAGTATGATCAAGATTATGATGGCATGTCACTTCAGAAATTATCTTTGTTATCGTTTTACCTGCTCGGGACGAGCAGAACTAAGCTTGGGGATGCTGATACGTCTCCAACGTATCGATAATTTCTTATGTTCCATGCCACTTTATTGATGATACCTACATGTTTTATGCACATTATATGTCATATTTATGCATTTTCTGGAACTAACCTATTAACAAGATGCGAAGAAGATTCTGTTTTTGCTGTTTTTGGTTTCAGAAATCCTAGTAAAGAAATATTCTCGGAATTGGACGAAACTTTCGCCCAGGGTCCTATTTTTGCAAGCTTCCAGAAGACCGAAGACCTAACGAAGTGGGGCCACGAGGAGGCCAGGGGGGTGGCCGCGGCCCGGGCCCTGGCGCGCCGACCTATCCCCTGGGCCCCTCGTGTGGCCCCGCGTTGACCTTCCGCCTACTTAAAGCCTCCGTCGCGAAACCCCCAGTACCGAGAGCCACGATACGGAAAACCTTACAGAGACGCCGCCGCCGCGAATCCCATCTCGGGGGATTCAGGAGATCGCCTCCGGCACCCTGCCGGAGAGGGGATTCATCTCCCGGAGGACTCTTCATCGCCATGATCGCCTCCGGAGTGATGAGTGAGTAGTTCACCCCTGGACCATGGGTCCATAGCAGTAGCTAGATGGTCGTCTTCTCCTTGTTGTGCTTCATTGTTGGATCTTGTGAGCTGCCTAACATGATCAAGATCATCTATATGTAATTCTATATGTTGTGTTTGTCGGGATCCGATGGATAGAGAGTACTATGATTATGGTGATTATCAATCTATTGTTCATGTGTTGTTTATGATCTTGCATGCTCTCCGTTATTAGTAGAGGCTCTGGCCAAGTTTTTACTCTTAACTCCAAGAGGGAGTAATTATGCTCGATAGTGGGTTCATGCCTTCATTGATACCTGGGACAGTGACAGAAAGTTCTAAGGTTGTGATGTGCTGTTGCCACTAGGGATAAAACATTGATGCTATGTCTAAGGATGTAGTTATTGATTACATTACGCACAATACTTAATGCAATTGTCTGTTGCTTTGCAACTTAATACTGGAGGGGTTCGGACGATAACCTGAAGGTGGACTTTTTAGGCATAGATGCATTTGGATGGCGGTCTATGTACTTTGTCGTAATGCCCAATTAAATCTCACTATATTTACCATGTCATGTATATGCATTATTATGCCTTTCTCTATTTGTCAATTGCCCGACTGTAATTTGTTCACCCAACATGCTTTTATCTTATGGGAGAGACACCTCTAGTGAACTGTGGACCCGGTCCTATTCTTTCCATAGCATACAATTTACTTGTTTTACTGTTTTCTTTGCAAACATCTTCCACTCGATACGTTTAATCCTTTGTTACAGCAAGCCGGTGAGATTGACAACCTCACTGTTTCGTTGGGGCAAAGTACTTTGGTTGTGTTGTGCAGGTTCCTAGTTGGCGCGGAATCCCTGGTGTTGCGCCGCATCACATTTCGCGACCATCAACCTTCAACGTGCTTCTTGGCTCCTACTGGTTCGATTAAACCTTGGTTTCATACTGAGGGAAAACTTGCCACTGTGCGCATCATACCTTCCTCTTGGGGTTCCCAACGGACGTGTACATCTACTGGCTTCAATGAGCATGATATTTTTAGTCCCCCAAGCATTGAGGAGAAAATTTACTTTGATGATACTTTGCCTCCCATTTATGATGATTATAATGATAGTAGTCTTTTGTTACCACCTGTTATGGAGGATAAATTTGATTATGATTACAATATACCTCCTATATTTGATAGCTACTTTGTTGAATTTGCTCCCACTACAATTAATAAGAATGACTATGCTTATGTGGAGAGTAATTATTTTATGCATGAGACTCATGATAAGAATGCTTTATGTGATAGTTATATTGTTGAGTTTGCTCATGTTGCTACTGAAAGTTATTATGAGAGAGGAAAATATGGTTGTAAAAATTTTCATGTTACTAAAACACCTCTCTATGTGCTGAAATTTTTGAAGCTACACTTGTTTTATCTTCCTATGCTTGTTACTTTGCTCTTCATGAACTTGTTTATTTACAAGATTCCTATGCATAGGAAGCATGTTAGACTTAAATGTGCTTTGAATTTGCTTCTTGATGTTCTCTTTTGCTTCATTGTCTATTTTCATGAGAGCATCATTAAAACTGCTGAGCCCATCTTAATGGCTATAAAGAAAGAACTTCTTGGGAGATAACCCATGTGTTATTTTGCTACAGTACTTTGTTTTATATTTGTGTTTTGGAAGTTGTTTACTACTGTAGCAACCTCTCCTTATCTTAGTTTTGTGTTTTGTTGTGCCAAGTAAAGTTTCTATGTTAAAGTTGATGTTATATTTGGGATCGCTGCGCAGAAACAGCATTGCTGTCTGTCACGAATCTGGGCACAGTTCTCTGTAGAAAATTCTAAAAAATCTGCCAATTTACGAGCGTGATCCTCAGATATGTACGCAACTTTCATTAGTTTTGAGTTTTTCCATTTGAGCAAGTCTGGTGCCATCTTAAAATTCGTCTTTACGGACTGTTCTGTTTTTGACAGATTCTGCCTTTTATTTCGCATTGCCGCTTTTGTTAAGTTGAATGAGTTTCTTTGTTCCATTTTTAGTTTTGTGCAATGTCCAGAAGTGTTAAGAATGATTGTGTCACCTCTGAACATGTGAATTTTTGATTATGCACTAACCCTCTAATGAGTTTGCTTGAAGTTTGGTGTGAAGGAAGTTTTCAAGGGTCAATAGAAGAGGGTGATATAATGTGATCGAGAAGAGTGAAAGGTCTAAGCTTGGGGATGCCCCGGTGGTTCATCCCTGCATATTTCAAGAAGACTCAAGCATCTAAGCTTGGGGATGCCCAAGGCATCCCCTTCTTCATCGACAACTTATCAGGTTTCTTCTAGTGAAACTATATTTTTATTCGGTCACATCTTATGTACTTTACTTGGAGCGTCTGTGTGCTTTTATTTTTGTTTTTGTTTTGTTATCTTAGTTCTCTGAATAAGTTCATCCTTGTGTGGGAGAGAGACACGCTCCGCTGGTTCGTATGAACACATGTGTTCTTAGCTCATAATATTCATGGCGAAGTTTCTTCTTCGTTAAATTGTTATATGGTTGGAATTGGAAAATGCTACATGTAGTAATTCTAAAATGTCTTGGGTAATGTGATACTTGGCAATTGTTGTGTTCATGTTTAAGCTCTTGCATCATATACTTTGCACCTATTAGTGAAGAAATACATAGAGCTTGCTAAAATTTGATTTGCATATTTGGTTTCTCTAGAGTCTAGATAATATCTAGTATTGAGTTTTGAACAACAAGGAAGACGGTGTAGAGTCTTATAATGTTTACAATATGTCTTTTATGTGAGTTTTGCTGCACTTGTTCATCCTTGAGTTTGCTTCAAATAACCTTGCTAGCCTAAACCTTGTATCGAGAGGGAATACTTCTCATGCATCCAAAATCCTTGAGCCAACTACTATGCCATTTGTGTCCACCATACCTACCTACTACATGGTATTTCTCCGCCATTCCAAAGTAAATTGCTTGAGTGCTACCTTTAAAATTCCATCATTCACCTTTGCAATATATAGCTCATGGGACAAAATAGCCTTAAAAACTATCGTAGTATTGAATATGTACTTATGCACTTTATCTTTTATTAAGTTGCTTGTTGTGCGATAACCATGCTTCTGGGGAACGCCATCAACTATTGTTGAATATCATGTGAGTTGCTATGCATGTCCGTCTTGTCTGAAGGTCTATCATTTTAGTGGTTGGAGCATGCAAAATTGTTAGAGAAGAACATTGGGCCGCTAACTAAAGCCATGAACCATGGTGGAAGTTTCAGTTTTGGACATATATCCTCAATCTCATATGAGAATAATAACTTTGCTACATGCTTATGCATTTAAGAGGAGTCCATTATCTGTTGTCCATGTTGTCCCGGTATGGATGTCTAAGTTGAGAATAATCAAAAGCGAGAAATCCAAAATGCGAGCTTTCTCCTTAGACCTTTGTACAGGCGGCATGGAGGTACCCCTTTGTGACACTTGGTTGAAACATGGCATGCAAAGATCCGGTAGTCCAAGCTAAGTAGGACGAGGTGCGGGCACTATTAGTATACTATGCATGAGGCTTGCAACTTGTAAGATATAATTTACATAACTCATATGCTTTATTACTACCGTTGACAAAATTGTTTCATGTTTTCAAAATAAAAGCTCTAGCACAAATATAGCAATCGATGCTTTCCTCTTTGAAGGACCATTCTTTTACTTTTATTGTTGAGTCAGTTCACCTATCTCTCTCCACCTCAAGAAGCAAACACTTGTGTGAACTGTGCATTGATTCCTACATACTTGCATATTGCACTTGTTATATTACTTTATGTTGACAATATCCATGAGATATACATGTTATAAGTTGAAAGCAACCGCTGAAACTTAATCTTCCTTTGTGTTGCTTCAACACCTTTACTTTGATTTATTGCTTTATGAGTTAACTCTTATGCAAGACTTATTGATGCTTGTCTTGAAGTACTATTCATGAAAAGTCTTTGCTTTATGATTCACTTGTTTACTCATGTCATTACCATTGTTTTGATCGCTGCATTCATTACATATGTTTACAAATAGTATGATCAAGTTTATGATGGCATGTCACTTAAGAAATTATCTTTGTTATCGTTTTACCTGCTCGGGACGAGCAGAACTAAGCTTGGGGATGCTGATACGTCTCCAACGTATCGATAATTTCTTATGTTCCATGCTACTTTATTGATGATATCTACATGTTTTATACACATTATATGTCGTATTTACGCATTTTTCTGGAACTAACCTATTAACAAGATGCCGAAGTGCCAGTTCCTGTTTTCTGCTGTTTTTGGTTTCAGAAATCCTAGTAACGAAATATTCTCGGAATTGGACGAAATCAACGCCCAGGTTCCTATTTTGCCGGAAGCATCAGAACACCCGAGAGCCACCAGGAGGCCCTGGTGGGCCCAGATGACATGGTGGCGCGGCCCAGGCCCGGCCGCGCCACCCTATGGTCTCGTCGCCTCGTTGACCCTCCTCGCGCCGCCTCTTCGCCTATATAAAGCCCCTGCATCGAAACCCTTACGGAGAAAGCCACGATACGAGAAAAGTTCCAGAGCCGCCGTCATCGCGAAGCCAAGATCTGGGGGACAGGGGTCTCTGTTCCGGCACCGCCGAGCGGGGAAGTGCCCCCGGAAGGCTTCTCCATCGACACCGCTGCCATCTCCACCGCCATCTTCATCACCGCTGCTGCTCCCATGAGGAGGGAGTAGTTCTCCATCGAGGCTCGGGGCTGTACCGGTAGCTATGTGGTTCATCTCTCTCCTATGTAGTTCAATACAATAATCTCATGAGCTGCCTTACATGATTGAGATTCATATGATGATGCTTGTAATCTAGATGTCATTATGCTAGTCAAGTGGGTTTTACTTATGTGATCTCCGGAGACTCCTTGTCCCACGTGTGTAAAGGTGACAGTGTGTGCACCGTGTGGGTCTCTTAGGCTATATTTCACGAAGTACTTATTCACTGTTGAAGAGCGTAGTGAAGTGCTTATTTATATCTCTTGATGATTGCAATGTGCATCGTATCACAATTTATCTATGTGCTACTCTAGTGATGTGTTATTAAAGTAGTTTTATTCCTCCTGCATGTGTGTAAAGGTGACAGTGTGTGCACCGTGTTAGTACTTGGTTTATGCTATGATCATGATCTCTTGTAGATTGCGAAGTTAACTATTGCTATGATAATATTGATGTGATCTATTCCTCCTACATATGCATGAAGGTGACAGTGTGCATGCTATGCTAGTACTTGGTTTAGTCTTTTGATCTATCTTACACTTAAGGTTACTTAAACATGAGCATTATTGTGGAGCTTGTTAACTCCGGCATTGAGGGTTCGTGTAATCCTACGCAATGTGTTCATCATCCAACAAAAGTGTAGAGTATGCATTTATCTATTATGTTATGTGATCAATGTTGAGAGTGTCCACTAGTGAAAGTGTAATCCCTAGGCCTTGTCCCTAAATACTGCTGAGTTACTACTGCTTGTTTACTGTTTTACTGCGTTACTACTGCTGCAATACTACCACCATCAACTACACGCCAGCAAGCTATTTTCTGGCACCGTTGCTACTGCTCATATATATTCATACCACCTGTATTTCACTATCTCTTCGCCGAACTAGTGCACCTATTAGGTGTGTTGGGGACACAAGAGACTTCTTGCTTTGTGGTTGCAGGGTTGCATGAGAGGGATATCTTTGACCTCTTCCTCCTGAGTTCGATAAACCTTGGGTGATCCACTTAAGGGAAACCGCTGTTCTACAAACCTCTGCACTTGGAGGCCCAACACTGTCTACAGGAAAGGAGGGGGAACGTAGACATCAGCGATGAAGGCTATTTGTAGGCGGAAGGGTAGGTCAGGGGGCGACGCGAGGGCCCACACACTGGGCGGCGCGGCCGGGCCTAGCCGCGCCGCCCTGGTGTGTGGCCGCCTCGTGGCCCCACTTCGTTTCCCTTTCGGTCTTCTGGAAAGCGTGTAAAAATAGGACCCCTGGGCGTTGATTTCGTCCAATTCCGAGAATATTTCCTTACTAGGATTTCTGAAACTAAAAACAGCAGAAAACAACAACTGGCACTTCGGCATCTTGTTAATAGGTTAGTGCCGGAAAATGTATAATAATGATGTAAAGTATGTAAAACATAGTATTGTCATAAAAGTAGCATGGAACATAAGAAATTATAGATACGTTTGAGACGTATCAAGCATCCCCAAGCTTAGTTCCTACTCGCCTCGAGTAGGTAAACGATAACACAAATAATTTCTGAAGTGACATGCTACCAACTTGATCAACATTATTGTAAAGCATATGAGATGAATGGAGTGATCTGAACAAAAGATTGCTAACAAAGATAATGACTAAACAAATGAATCATATAGCAAAACTTTTCATGAATAGTACTTTCAAACAAGTATCAATAAGACTTGCATAAGAGCTAACTCATAAGCAATAAATTCAAAGTAGAATGCATTGAAGCAACACAAAGGATGATTAAGTTTCAG
>JAUUTY010000321.1:0-109999 GCA_030979885.1 Lolium multiflorum | reverse complement strand
GTTCGATGAAGAAGGGGATGCCTTGGGCATCCCCAAGCTTAAATGCTTGAGTCTTCTTAAAATATGCAGGGATGAACCACTGGGGCATCCCAAGCTTAGACCTTTCACTCTTCTTGATCATAGTATATCATCCTCTTCTCTTGACCCTTGAAAACTTCCTCCACAACAAACTTCAAGCAAACTCATTAGAGGGTTAGTGCATAATTAAAATTCACATATTCAGAGGTGACACAATCATTCTTAACACTTCTGGATATTGCACAAAGCTTCTGAAAGTTAATGGAACAAAGAAACTCATTCAACATAGCAAAAGCGGCAATGCGAAATAAAAGGCAGAATCTGTCAAAAACAGAACAGTCCGTAAAGACGAATGTGGCAGGGGCACTTAACTTGCTCAAACGGAAAAACTCAAAACTAATGAAAGTTGCGTACATATCTGAGGATCACGCTCGTAAATTTTCAGATTTTTTCGATTTTTTTACAGAGAGCTCTGCGATAATTCGTGAAAGACAGCAATGCTGTTTCTGCGCAGCAATCCAAATATAGCATCAACTTTAACATAGAAACTTTATTTGGCACAAAACATGACAAGGAGAGATTTCTACAGTAGTAAACAACTTACAATACTCAACAATACAGTAAATAAAATAAAACATGGGTTATCTCCCAAGAAGTGATTTTCTTTAACGCCTTTCAGCTAGGCGCAGAAAGTGCAAATCAAGTAACATCAAGAGAAGAAGCATCAACATCATAACTTGTTCTAATAATAGAATCAAAAGGCAACTTCATTCTCTTTCTAGGGAAGTGTTCCATACCTTTCTTGAGAGGAAATTGATATTTAATATTACCTTCCTTCATATCAATAACAGCACCAACAGTTCGAAGAAAAGGTCTTCCCAACACAATAGGACAAGATGCATTGCATTCGATATCCAAGACAACAAAATCAACGGGGACAAGGTTATTGTTAACCGTAATGCGCACATTATCAATCCTCCCCAAAGGTTTCTTTTTAACATTATCGGCAAGATTAACATCCAAATAACAATTTTTCAATGGTGGCAAGTCAAGCATATCATAAATTTTCTTAGGCATAACAGAAATACTTGCACCAAGATCACATAAAGCATTACATTCAAAGTCATTAAATTTCATCTTAATGATGGGCTCTGATACGTCCAATTTGCATCACTATTTTGTATCATAATTTGCTGTTATTCATTGATATATTTCATATTGGGACACAATACTTATGTTATTTCATCTATTTTGCATGTTTCATCATCATTGGAGGATCAAGCACCGGAGCCAGGATTCTGCTGGAAAAAGCACCGTCAGAACGCAATATTTCGGAAGATCAACTGTGGAAGGGAATTTCACGTAAATTCCTATTTTTCCAGATGACGGAGGGAGCCAAAAGGGGGAGCAGAGAGGAGCCACTGTGGGCCCAGACCACAGGGCGGCGCGGCCCAAGGCCTGGCCGCGCCACCCTGTGCTCTGGGGGCCCCACAGCCCCTTTCGCCTCCTTTTCTTCGCGTACTCCTTCGTCCCGAAAACCTAAGCCACAGAGAGGACCTCACGAAGGGTTACAGCCGCCTCTGCGGGGCGGAGAACACCAGAGAGAAAAGAGCTCTCCGGCGGGCAGGAATCCGCCGGGGAAATTCCCTCCCGGAGGGGGAAATCGACGCCATCGCCATCGTCATCGAGCGGGACATCATCTCCATCATCATCATCATCATCTCCACCATCTACACCGCCATCACCACCGCTGCACCTCGTCATCGCTGTAGCAATTCGGGTTAAATCTTGATTGTTTGATAGGGGAAACTCTCCCGGTGTTATTCTATACTTGTTGTAGATGCTATTGAGTGAAACCATTGAACCAAGGTTTATGTTCAGATTGTTATTCATCATCATATCACCTCTGATTGTATTCCATATGATGTCTCGTGAGTAGTTCGTTTAGTTCTTGAGGACTGATACGTCCAATTTGCATCACTATTTTGTATCATAATTTGCTGTTATTCATTGATATATTTCATATTGGGACACAATACTTATGTTATTCCATCTATTTTGCATGTTTCATCATCATTGGAGGATCAAGCACCGGAGCCAGGATTCTGCTGGAAAAAGCACCGTCAGAACGCAATATTTCGGAAGATCAACTGTGGAAGGGAATTTCACGAAAATTCCTATTTTTCCAGATGACGGAGGGAGCCAGAAGGGGAAGAAGAGAGGGGCCACTGTGGGCCCAGACCATAGGGCGGCGCGGCCCAGGCCCTGGCCGCGCCACCCTATGCTGGGGGCCCCCAGCCTCTTTCGCCTCCTTTTCTTCGCGTACTCCTTCGTCCCGAAAACCTAAGCCACAGAGGGATCCTCACGAAGGGTTACAGCCGCCTCTGCGGGGCGGAGAACACCAGAGAGAAAAGAGCTCTCCGGCGGGCAGGAATCCGCCGGGGAAATTCCCTCCCGGAGGGGGAAATCGACGCCATCGCCATCGTCATCGAGCTGGACATCATCTCCATCATCATCATCATCGTCTCCACCATCTACACCGCCATCACCACCGCAGCACCTCGTCACCGCTGTAACGATTTGGGTTTGATCTTGATTGTTTGATAGGGGAAACTCTCCCGGTGTTATTCTATACTTGTTGTAGATGCTATTGAGTGAAACCATTGAACCAAGGTTCATGTTCAGATTGTTATTCATCATCATATCACCTCTGATTGTATTCCATATGATGTCTCGTGAGTAGTTCGTTTAGTTCTTGAGGACATGGGTGAAGTCTACATGCTAGTAGTGAATTATGGTTGAGTAATATTCAATGTTATGATATTTAAGTTGTGGTGTCATTCTTCTAGTGGTGTCGTGTGAACGTCGACTACACGATACTTCACCATTTATGGGCCTAGGGGAGTGCATCTTGTATTCGGTTGCTAATTGCGGGGTTGCCGGAGTGACAGAAACCTAAGCCCCCGTTAGTATATCGATGCAGGAGGGATCGCAGGATCTCAGAGTTTAAGGCTGTGGTTAGATTTATCTTAATTACTTTCTTGTAGTTGCGGATGCTTGCAAGGGGTATAATCACAAGTATGTATTAGTCCTAGGAAGGGCGGTGCATTAGCATAGGTTCACCCACACAACACTTATCAAAACAATGAAGATTAATCAGCTGTATGTAGCGAAAGCACTAGACTAAAATCCCCGTGTGTCCTCAGGAACGTTTGGTCATTATAAGTAATCAAACCGGCTTGTCCTTTGTGCTAAAAAGGATTGGGCCACTCGCTGCAATTATTTCTCTCGCATTTTATTTACTTGTACTTTATTTATCTGCAATATCAAAACCCCCTGAATACTTGTCTGTGAGCATTTACAGTGAATCCTTCATCGAAACTGCTTGTCAACACCTTCTGCTCCTCGTTGGGTTCGACACTCTTATTTATCGAAAGTACTACGATACACCCCCTATACTTGTGGGTCATCAAGACTATTTTCTGGCGCCGTTGCCGGGGAGTGAAGCGCTATTGGTAAGTGGAATTGGTAAGGAAAACCTTTACTGTTTGTGCTGATTTTATTTCTGCCTGCTGCTATAATCATTATGGAGAGATCTTCTCTTCAATTTCTATTTGGGAAATCTACTACTACTGCAACGGTAGTGGATGAAGCGCCAGGTGAGGAAGTAGTACCATATAAAATACCTACGAAAATTATTGAACGTGTTATGGATAACCGCTATGAAGGGGATGGAACTGTTCATCCTGGTGATCATTTATTGTTTTTGCATGAATTATGCGGGTTATTCAAATGTGCAGGTATTTCTATGAATGAAGTTAGAAAGAAGCTATTCACTATATCGCTGTCTGGTAAAGCGGCGCACTGGTATAAATTGCTGAAGAATGGTGATTCTATTGATTGGGAGGACATTGTGCCTTTATTTTATTCCAAATTTTATCCTCCAAGTGAAATTCACAAAGATCGGAACCGCATATATAATTTCTGGCCTCATGATGGAGAAAGTATTGCCCAAGCTTGGGGGAGATTGAAGTCTTTAATGCTCAAATGCCCCATTCATGAGCTTCCTGGTAATGTTATTATTGATAATTTCTATGCAAGACTTTCTTTTCAAGACAAGACCTTGCTGGATACTTCTTGTTCTGGATCATTTACACGCAACAAAGAAGAGTTTAAAAGGGACCTTCTTGATCGGATCCAAGAAAATACTGAAGGATGGGAGAATGATAAAGATAGAGAATCAGGTATAATTTATGATTATAAATGCATTGAAACTTTTATGGATACTGATAAATTTCGTAATATGAGTGCTACATATGGTCTTGATTCCCAAGTTGTTGCAAATCTTTATAAAGCTTTTGCCTCTCATTATGAACTGCCTAAGAAGAATTTTGATAAGTATCATGAACCGTATAAAGATAAAATTGATTCATCTGTAAACAAATGTGTAGTGATTGAAACTGTTGATAATGTTATTCCTGAAGCTTATATTGAAAAAACTCCTTTCCCTGCTAAAATGAAGGAGTACTCTGTCATATCTAGTGCAGTTAATAAAAGTGAAAAGAAACCTAAAGAACCTGAAGAACAAATTAAAATTGAACCTGCTGTTGCTATAGTTAAAGATCTTGTGACTGAAAATGTAGAGGATGGTCATATTATTTTCTGTGAAGATGCTTCTAATATTGTTTCACATCCTAATAAACCCAAACAAGTTAGTGTTCCTATGCTATCTGTTAGAATTGGTGATCATTGCTATTATGGTTTATGTGATATTGGTGCAAGTGTTAGTGCTATACCTTATGAACTTTACACGGAGATTATGCACGAAATTGGTTCTTGTGAACTTGAAGATATTGATGTGGTTATTCATCTGGCTAATAGAGAAACTATTTCTCCAATTGGTATTGTTCGAGATGTGGAAGTTCTATGTGGTAAGATTAAATATCCTGCTGACTTTTTGGTACTTGGTTCTGCTGCTAGTGATTATTGTCCTATCATTTTTGGTAGACCTTTTCTAAATACTTGTGGAGCTATTATAGATTGTAAGAAAGAGAAAATTTTGACTAGATTTGCTGGTGAACCTTATGAATTTAACTTTTCTAAATTTACCAAAACTCCTTATAAAGTTGACTTGCCTAGTAATGATTTTAAAATGGAGCAGTGTGCATCTATTGTTCTTGTTCCTAATAACCCTTTGCAGCAACATTTGGAGAATAGTGAAAGTGAAGCTTTTAGGAAAGAAAGAGATGAGCTTGAGGAAATTTTTCGTCGCCAACCTATTCTCAAGCATGATTTACCGGTGGAAGATCTGGGTACAACACCACCACCGAAGGAAGATCCTGTTTTTGATCTAAAGCCTTTACCTGATAATCTTAAATATGCTCATATTGATGATAAGAAAATATATCCTGTTATTATTAGTTCTAAGCTTTCAGAGATTGAGGAAGAAAGGTTATTGGAAATATTGAAGAAACACCGAGGAGCTATTGGCTATACTCTTGATGATTTGAAAGGGATTTCTCCTTCTATTTGCCAACATGCTATTAATATGGAAGAAGATGCAAAGCCTGTTGTTGAACATCAACGTCGTCTAATTCCGAAGATGAAGGAAGTGGTAAGGAATGAGGTATTAAAACTGCTTGAAGCTGGTATTATATATCCTATTGCTGATAGTAGATGGGTTAGTCCTGTGCATTGTGTTCCTAAGAAAGGAGGAATGACTGTTGTGCCTAATGATAATGATGAGCTTATTCCTCAAAGAATAGTTGTAGGTTATAGAATGTGCATTGATTTTCGAAAAGTTAATAAAGTTACTAAGAAAGATCATTACCCTTTACCCTTTATTGATCAAATGTTAGAGAGGTTGTCTAAAAATACTCATTTTTGCTTTCTTGATGGTTATTCTGGGTTTTCACAAATTGCTGTTAAAGCTAAAGATCAAGAGAAAACCACTTTTACTTGTCCTTATGGAACTTATGCTTATAGGCGTATGCCTTTTGGTTTATGTAATGCTCCTGCTACTTTTCAAAGATGCATGTCTGCTATTTTTCATGGTTTTTGCGAAAGTATTGTAGAGGTGTTCATGGATGATTTTTCTGTCTATGGGAATTCTTTTGATAATTGCCTGCGAAACCTCGATAAAGTTTTGCAGAGATGTGAAGAAACTAACCTTGTTCTTAATTGGGAGAAATGCCATTTTATGGTTAATGAAGGAATTGTATTGGGACATAAAATTTCTGAGAAAGGTATTGAAGTTGATAGAGCTAAAGTTGAAGCGATTGAGAAGATGCCCTATCCGAGGGATGTTAAAGGTATTCGTAGTGTTCTTGGTCATGCTGGGTTTTATAGGAGATTTATTAAAGATTTCTCTAAAATTTCAAAGCCTCTTACTAATCTTCTTCAAAAAGATGTACCTTTTGTTTTTGATGATGATTGTAAGGAAGCTTTTGAAACTTTAAAGAAAGCCTTAACAACTGCTCCTGTAGTTGAACCTCCTGATTGGAATTTGCCTTTTGAAATTATGTGTGATGCTAGTGATTTTGCTGTAGGCGCTGTTCTTGGACAGCGAGTAGATAAAAAATTAAATGTTATTCATTATGCTAGTAAGACTCTTGATGCTGCTCAAAGAAATTATGCTACAACTGAAAAGAATTGTTAGCTGTAGTCTTTGCTTGTGATAAGTTTAGACCTTATATTGTTGATTCAAAAGTTACAATTCATACTGATCATGCTGCAATTAGATACCTTATGACAAAGAAAGATGCTAAGCCAAGGCTTATTAGATGGGTACTTCTGTTGCAAGAATTTGATTTACATATTATAGATAGGAAAGGTGCTGATAATCCTGTTGCTGATAATTTGTCTAGATTGGAAAATATTGCTTATGATCCTGTTCCTGTTAATGATAGTTTTCCAAATGAACAATTGGCTGTAATAAAGGTGAGCTCGCGAGAGAGCCCTTGGTATGCAGATTATGCTAACTTTATTGTTTCGAAGTATTTGCCTCCAACCTTTTCAGCTCAGCAAAGGAGGAAATTCTTTTATGACTTGAGGCATTATTTTTGGGATGACCCACACTTATATAAAGAAGGAGTGGATGGTATTATGCGAAGATGTGTTCCTGAATATGAACAACAGGAGATATTGAATAAATGTCATGGAAGTGTTTATGGAGGACATCACGCTGGAGATAGAACCGCGCAAAAGGTTCTACAATCAGGTTTTTATTGGCCAACACTCTTCAAAGATGCAAGGAAATTTATTTTATCTTGTGATGAATGTCAAAGAGTTGGTAATATCTCTAGACGCAATGAAATGCCTATGAATTACACTCTTGTTATTGAACCATTCGATTGTTGGGGATTCGACTTCATGGGTCCTTTCCCTTCTTCAGAAGGTAACACTCATATACTTGTCGCTGTTGATTATGTTACTAAATGGGTAGAAGCTATACCTACAAAAAGTGCTGATGGTGAGACCTCTATAAAAATGCTTGTAGATATTATATTTCCTAGATTTGGAGTACCTAGATATATTATGACTGATGGAGGTTCTCATTTCATTCATGGAGGTTTTAGAAAAACTCTTGCCAAGTATGGTATTAATCATAGAATTGCTTCTGCTTATCACCCTCAAACTAGTGGTCAAGTAGAATTATCAAATAGAGAGATTAAAGCTATCTTAGGAAAGACTGTTAATAAATCTAGAAGGAATTGGGCTAGTAAGTTGAAAGAAGCACTATGGGCTTATAGAACTGCTTATAAAAATCCTATGGGAATGTCGCCTTATAAAATGGTTTATGGAAAAGCTTGTCATTTACCTTTAGAACTAGAGCACAAAGCTTATTGGGCTGTTAGAGAATTAAATAAAGATCCTAAATTAGCCGGTAATAAGAGGTTGTTGCAATTAAGTTCTCTAGATGAATGGAGAAGTGAAGCTTATGAAAATGCTAAACTCTTTAAAGAAAAAGTTAAGAAATGGCATGATAGAAGGATCATCAAAAGAGAATTTAATGTTGGAGATCAAGTTCTATTGTATCGGTCTCGTCTCAGATTCTTTGCAGGGAAATTACTCTCGAAGTGGGAAGGACCATATATTGTTGAGGAGGTGTATCGTTCAGGAGCAATTAAAATTAGCTCTCTCCAAGGCAATGCCACACAAGTGGTGAATGGACAAAGACTCAAGCATTATATCTCGGGCGATTCTTATAATGTTGATGTTGATATTATTCAAGTGGAAACACCGGAGGCTTTCATCAAAGGACAAATTGACAGTCCGCCAGAACTGGACTTTGAATAGGTAACAGTATAGGTAATAAAAAGTCCGCGTTTACCTTTCCGAACATTATTTTTGCTGTTTTTAGAAAATATGAAAAATTACGGAATCGAAACGGAGTGGAAAAGACGCGCGAGGGCGTGCCAC
Organism: Lolium multiflorum; assembly: GCA_030979885.1. Taxonomy (NCBI): domain Eukaryota; kingdom Viridiplantae; phylum Streptophyta; class Magnoliopsida; order Poales; family Poaceae; genus Lolium; species Lolium multiflorum. Next base: position 101,560 of record JAUUTY010000321.1, on the reverse strand, counting down.
CATAGGCCGGCGCGGGCCCCACCCTGGCCGCGCCGACCTATGGTCTGGCCGCCTCGGCGTCCCGTTTCCACTCGTTTTCGGCCTGGAACCTTCCTTTTGTCGTAAAAATATTTGCTATATAATCCCCCGGACCCCTGGAGGTCCGTAATATCGTTTTCTCGTCGCGTTTTGTTTCGAGCTGTTTTCTGCCAGGATCTGCTTCGGATCTAGATCCATCATGTCTTCGTCGGGAACTCAGAAGGACAGCTTCTTTGAGGACGTCGTCAACCCGTACATGAACGAGCTGAAGATGCACCCCAAAGAGTTGCAGCTCGTGGATGGAGAGTTGCAGATCAAAGATGTCCAGGGTCCTAAGGGAGAAGGGAGCTTGGAAGACAGGATGGAGAAGCTGGAACAAGAGGTTTTCAACTACAAGAAGATGGCTGAGCGTGAAGTGGATATCTTTCACAAGATTGTGTCTGAACTCATTGATGGACACAAGAAGGAGACTGCGAAGCTGTGGGACGATATCTTCTCACTTCACGACACCACCAACAAACTCCAAGCTCAACTCTATGATGTCCATAATCAGAACTGTGAGTATGAAAACAGGTTTAAGCGCATAAGTCATGCTGCTAGTTTCAGGTTTCCGGAAACCAAGATGTCTTTTGTTGATGGAGGGCCTCTTCCATGGAAGTCTGATGACGACAAAGAATCACCATCATCACCGAAGGAGTAATTCATCGTCGGTATTGGCATCCCCTTGGTTTGTTCCAAGCTTGGGGGAGTGCCGCGGTATCACATCACCACCACCTTTATCTTTTACTATTAAGTAGTGTCATATCATGAGTAGGGAAGTTATCATATAGAATAGTATGCAATGTGGAAGTATCTCTCTTAGTTAGTTATCGATGTATCCGTTGGTGTGAGTTATCGTTATGGAATATTAATGAGAAGTCTTATCATTTACTTTTTGCACACCTTATTTTAGTTTGCAATCTCCATTATATGATTACTCTTGACATGAGTATTGATATCACTTTGGGAACATTAAGTAAATCTATTTGGTTTTGGCAAACTTAGCATTGGTCAATAGCAACAACATCCTGATGTTTAATAAAAGGGAGAAATACACTTAGATACATTACTCCATTATCTCTATGCTTAGTATTCTTAAGTTAAAATTGCTTGTGCTTATGAGAAAGATGCATGATTGTTCTATCATATGTATATTTGTTTGTTTCCCTCAACCTTTATGCTTGCTATCAAACCTTGCTAGCCAAAGACCTGTATCGAGAGGGAATGCTTCTCATACATCCATAACCTTAGACCAAACCTATGCCATTTGTGTCCACCATACCTACCTACTACATGGTATTTTCTGCCATTCCAAGTAAATACTTCATGTGCTACCTTTAAATTATTCAAACTATACTACTCCTTATTTGTGTCAATGTTTTATAGCTCATGAGGAAGTATGTGGTGTTTTATCTTTCAATCTTGTTGGGCGGACTTTTACCAATGGACTAGCGGCACATCCGCTTATCCAATAATTTTGCAATAAGAGCTGGCAACGGGGTTCCCAGCCCCAATTAATAACTTTCATTAATAATTCTCTTCACATGTTTTGCTCTGATTCATCAGTAAGCAACTTAATTTTGCAATAGACACTCCTCCATGGTATGTGAATGTTGGAAGGCACCCGAGGATTCGGTTAGCCATGGATTGAGAAAGCCAAGGTTGGGGGGAGTGTCACCCATAATAAAACTAAAATACATGTGTAAACAAAAGAGAAGGGGGATGATCTACCTTGCTGGTAGAGATACCGTCCCTCATGGGAGCCGCTCTTTGAAGGTTCGTTTGGCAAGGGGGTTAGAGTACCCGCTACCATTCGTTGACAACAACAAACACCGCTCAAAATCTTACTTTTATGCTCTTTATATGATTTCAAAACTTGAAAAGCTCTAGCACATGATTTAATCCCTGCTTCCCTCTGCGAAGGGCCTGTCTTTTACTTTTATGTTGAGTCAGTATACCTATTTCCCTCTATCCTAAGCAAGCAATTGAGTTGTTGTGAACCAATCATTTATGCTATGATTCAGTTGATCATGTCTTTTATACTTTCTTGTTTAGTACCAATTTTATCTGAATAAATATGACTTTGAAGTTATCAATGATTATGAAGAGATTGTTATGCTTAAATATGAAGGCTCAGCTATAAATTCTAATATGAAAGCTTTGCTTAGAAGTACAATCCGTTAGCAGTTCTCTGACCAAGAACAAAGTTTGCCATCACCAACTATGATTTCTTATGCACCTTTACTTGTGATTTCTCTTTACTTATTTCGAGATGAGTTATATGAGGAAGTTGTTTACTAGAATGTCTTGTGTGAATGAATATGATGCTTCTTGTCCGTATTTTATTTATCGACTCTTCACTCCATAAACATGTGGTCTTGTTTATCGAGCTCAGTTTCGCTTGGGGACAAGCGAGGTCTAAGCTTGGGGGAGTTGATACGTCCAATTTGCATCACTATTTTGTATCATAATTTGCTGTTATTCATTGATATATTTCATATTGGGACACAATACTTATGTTATTCCATCTATTTTGCATGTTTCATCATCATTGGAGGATCAAGCACCGGAGCCAGGATTCTGCTGGAAAAAGCACCGTCAGAACGCAATATTTCGGAAGATCAACTGTGGAAGGGAATTTCACGAAAATTCCTATTTTTCCAGATGACGGAGGGAGCCAGAAGGGGAAGAAGAGAGGGGCCACTGTGGGCCCAGACCATAGGGCGGCGCGGCCCAGGCCCTGGCCGCGCCACCCTATGCTCTGGGGGCCCCACAGCCTCTTTCGCCTCCTTTTCTTCGCGTACTCCTTCGTCCCGAAAACCTAAGCCACAGAGGGATCCTCACGAAGGGTTACAGCCGCCTCTGCGGGGCGGAGAACACCAGAGAGAAAAGAGCTCTCCGGCGGGCAGGAATCCGCCGGGGAAATTCCCTCCCGGAGGGGGAAATCGACGCCATCGCCATCGTCATCGAGCTGGACATCATCTCCATCATCATCATCATCGTCTCCACCATCTACACCGCCATCACCACCGCAGCACCTCGTCACCGCTGTAACGATTTGGGTTTGATCTTGATTGTTTGATAGGGGAAACTCTCCCGGTGTTATTCTATACTTGTTGTAGATGCTATTGAGTGAAACCATTGAACCAAGGTTCATGTTCAGATTGTTATTCATCATCATATCACCTCTGATTGTATTCCATATGATGTCTCGTGAGTAGTTCGTTTAGTTCTTGAGGACATGGGTGAAGTCTAAATGCTAGTAGTGAATTATGGTTGAGTAATATTCAATGTTATGATATTTAAGTTGTGGTGTCATTCTTCTAGTGGTGTCGTGTGAACGTCGACTACACGATACTTCACCATTTATGGGCCTAGGGGAGTGCATCTTGTATTCGGTTGCTAATTGCGGGGTTGCCGGAGTGACAGAAACCTAAGCCCCCGTTAGTATATCGATGCAGGAGGGATCGCAGGATCTCAGAGTTTAAGGCTGTGGTTAGATTTATCTTAATTACTTTCTTGTAGTTGCGGATGCTTGCAAGGGGTATAATCACAAGTATGTATTAGTCCTAGGAAGGGCGGTGCATTAGCATAGGTTCACCCACACAACACTTATCAAAACAATGAAGATTAATCAGCTGTATGTAGCGAAAGCACTAGACTAAAATCCCCGTGTGTCCTCAAGAACGTTTGGTCATTATAAGTAATCAAACCGGCTTGTCCTTTGTGCTAAAAAGGATTGGGCCACTCGCTGCAATTATTTCTCTCGCATTTTATTTACTTGTACTTTATTTATCTGCAATATCAAAACCCCCTGAATACTTGTCTGTGAGCATTTACAGTGAATCCTTCATCGAAACTGCTTGTCAACACCTTCTGCTCCTCGTTGGGTTCGACACTCTTATTTATCGAAAGTACTACGATACACCCCCTATACTTGTGGGTCATCAAGGACATGGGTGAAGTCTAAATGCTAGTAGTGAATTATGGTTGAGTAATATTCAATGTTATGATATTTAAGTTGTGGTGTCATTCTTCTAGTGGTGTCGTGTGAACGTCGACTACACGACACTTCACCATTTATGGGCCTAGGGGAGTGCATCTTGTATTCGGTTGCTAATTGCGGGGTTGCCGGAGTGACAGAAACCTAAGCCCCCGTTAGTATATCGATGCAGGAGGGATCGCAGGATCTCAGAGTTTAAGGCTGTGGTTAGATTTATCTTAATTACTTTCTTGTAGTTGCGGATGCTTGCAAGGGGTATAATCACAAGTATGTATTAGTCCTAGGAAGGGCGGTGCATTAGCATAGGTTCACCCACACAACACTTATCAAAACAATGAAGATTAATCAGCTGTATGTAGCGAAAGCACTAGACTAAAATTCCCATGTGTCCTCAGGAACGTTTGGTCATTATAAGTAAACAAACCGGCTTGTCCTTTGTGCTAAAAAGGATTGGGCCACTCGCTGCAATTATTTCTCTCGCATTTTATTTACTTGTACTTTATTTATCTGCAATATCAAAACCCCCTGAATACTTGTCTGTGAGCATTTACAGTGAATCCTTCATCGAAACTGCTTGTCAACACCTTCTGCTCCTCGTTGGGTTCGACACTCTTATTTATCGAAAGTACTACGATACACCCCCTATACTTGTGGGTCATCAAGACTATTTTCTGGCGCCGTTGCCGGGGAGTGAAGCGCTATTGGTAAGTGGAATTGGTAAGGAAATTTACTGTTTGTGCTGATTTTATTTCTGCCTGCTGCTATAAATCATTATGGAGAGATCCTCTCTTCAATTTCTATTTGGGAAATCTACTACTACTGCAACGGTAGTGGATGAAGCGCCAGGTGAGGAAGTAGTACCATATAAAATACCTATGAAAATTATTGAACGTGTTATGGATAACCGCTATGAAGGGGATGGAACTGTTCATCCTGGTGATCATTTATTGTTTTTGCATGAATTATGCGGTTTATTCAAATGTGCAGGTATTTCTATGAATGAAGTTAGGAAGAAACTATTCACTATATCGCTGTCTGGTAAAGCGGCGCACTGGTATAAATTGCTGAAGAATGGTGATTCTATTGATTGGGAGGACATTGTGCCTTTATTTTATTCCAAATTTTATCCTCCAAGTGAAATTCACAAAGATCGGAACCGCATATATAATTTCTGGCCTCATGATGGAGAGAGTATCGCCCAAGCTTGGGGGAGATTGAAGTCTTTAATGCTCAAATGCCCCATTCATGAGCTTCCTGGTAATGTTATTATTGATAATTTCTATGCAAGACTTTCTTTTCAAGACAAGACCTTGCTGGATACTTCTTGTTCTGGATCATTTACACGCAAGAATGAAGAGTTTAAAAGGGACCTTCTTGATCGGATCCAAGAAAATACTGAAGGATGGGAGAACGACAAAGATAGAGAATCAGGTATAACTTATGATTATAAATGCATTGAAGCTTTTATGGATACTGATAAATTTCGTAATATGAGTGCTACATATGGTCTTGATTCCCAAGTTGTTGCAAATCTTTATAAAGCTTTTGCCTCTCATTATGAACTGCCTAAGAAGAATTTTGATAAGTATCATGAACCGTATAAAGATAAAGTTGATTCATCTGTAAACAAATGTGTAGTGATTGAAACTGTTGATAATGTTATTCCTGAAGCTTATATTGAAAAAACTCCTTTCCCTGCTAAAATGAAGGAGTACTCTGTCATATCTAGTGCGGTTAATAAAAGTGAAAAGAAACCTAAAGAACCTGAAGAACAAATTAAAATTGAACCTGCTGTTGCTATAGTTAAAGATCTTGTGACTATTAATATGGAAGATGATGCAAAGCCTGTTGTTGAACATCAACGTCGTCTAATTCCGAAGATGAAGGAAGTGGTAAGAAACGAGGTATTAAAACTCCTTGAAGCTGGTATTATATATCCTATTGCTGATAGTAGATGGGTTAGTCCTGTTCATTGTGTTCCTAAGAAAGGAGGAATGACTGTTGTGCCTAATGATAATGATGAGCTTATTCCTCAAAGAATAGTTGTAGGTTATAGAATGTGCATTGATTTTCGAAAAGTTAATAAAGTTACTAAGAAAGATCATTACCCTTTACCCTTTATTGATCAAATGCTAGAAAGGTTATCTAAAAATACTCATTTTTGCTTTCTTGATGGTTATTCTGGGTTTTCACAAATTGCTGTTAAAGCTAAAGATCAAGAGAAAACCACTTTTACTTGTCCTTATGGAACTTATGCTTATAGGCGTATGCCTTTTGGTTTATGTAATGCTCCTGCTACTTTTCAAAGATGCATGTCTGCTATTTTTCATGGTTTTTGCGAAAGTATTGTAGAGGTGTTCATGGATGATTTTTCTGTCTATGGGAATTCTTTTGATAATTGCCTGCGAAACCTCGATAAAGTTTTGCAGAGATGTGAAGAAACTAACCTTGTTCTTAATTGGGAGAAATGCCACTTTATGGTTAATGAAGGAATTGTATTGGGACATAAAATTTCCGAGAGAGGTATTGAAGTTGATAGAGCTAAAGTTGAAGCAATTGAGAAGATGCCCTATCCGAGGGATGTTAAAGGTATTCGTAGTGTTCTTGGTCATGCTGGGTTTTATAGGAGATTTATTAAAGATTTCTCTAAAATTTCAAAGCCTCTTACTAATCTTCTTCAAAAAGATGTACCTTTTGTTTTTGATGATGATTGTAAGGAAGCTTTTGAAACTCTAAAGAAAGCCTTAACAACTGCTCCTGTAGTTGAACCTCCTGATTGGAATTTGCCTTTTGAAATTATGTGTGATGCTAGTGATTTTGCTGTAGGCGCTGTCCTTGGACAGCGAGTAGATAAAAAATTAAATGTTATTCATTATGCTAGTAAGACTCTTGATGCTGCTCAAAGAAATTATGCTACAACTGAAAAGGAATTGTTAGCTGTAGTCTTTGCTTGTGATAAGTTTAGACCCTATATTGTTGATTCGAAAGTTACAATTCATACTGATCATGCTGCAATTAGATACCTTATGACAAAGAAAGATGCTAAGCCAAGGCTTATTAGATGGGTACTTCTGTTGCAAGAATTTGATTTACATATTATAGATAGGAAAGGTGCTGATAATCCTGTTGCTGATAATTTGTCTAGATTGGAAAATATTGCTTATGATCCTGTTCCTGTTAATGATAGTTTTCCAAATGAACAATTGGCTGTAATAAAGGTGAGCTCGCGAGAGAGCCCTTGGTATGCAGATTATGCTAACTTTATTGTTTCGAAGTATTTGCCTCCAACCTTTTCAGCTCAGCAAAGGAGGAAATTCTTTTATGACTTGAGGCATTATTTTTGGGATGACCCACACTTATATAAAGAAGGAGTGGATGGTATTATGCGAAGATGTGTTCCTGAATATGAACAACAGGAGATATTGAATAAATGTCATGGAAGTGTTTATGGAGGACATCACGCTGGAGATAGAACCGCGCAGAAGGTTCTACAATCAGGTTTTTATTGGCCAACACTCTTCAAAGATGCAAGGAAATTTATTTTATCTTGTGATGAATGTCAAAGAGTTGGTAATATCTCCAGACGCAATGAAATGCCTATGAATTATACTCTTGTTATTGAACCATTCGATTGTTGGGGATTCGACTTCATGGGTCCTTTCCCTTCTTCAGATGGTAACACTCATATACTTGTCGCTGTTGATTATGTTACTAAATGGGTAGAAGCTATACCTACAAAAAGTGCTGATGGTGAGACCTCTATAAAAATGCTTGTAGATGTTATATTTCCTAGATTTGGAGTACCTAGATATATTATGACTGATGGAGGTTCTCATTTTATTCATGGAGGTTTTAGAAAAACTCTTGCTAAGTATGGTATTAATCATAGAATTGCTTCTGCTTATCACCCTCAAACTAGTGGTCAAGTAGAATTATCAAATAGAGAGATTAAAGCTATCTTAGGAAAGACTGTTAATAAATCTAGAAAGAATTGGGCTAGCAAATTGAAAGAAGCACTATGGGCTTATAGAACTGCTTATAAAAATCCTATGGGAATGTCACCTTATAAAATGGTTTATGGAAAAGCTTGTCATTTACCTTTAGAACTAGAGCACAAAGCTTATTGGGCTGTTAGAGAACTAAATAAAGATCCTAAATTAGCCGGTAATAAGAGGTTGTTGCAATTAAGTTCTCTAGATGAATGGAGAAGTGAAGCTTATGAAAATGCTAAACTCTTTAAAGAAAAAGTTAAGAAGTGGCATGATAGAAGGATCATTAAAAGAGAATTTAATGTTGGAGATCAAGTTCTATTGTATCGGTCTCGTCTCAGATTCTTTGCAGGGAAATTACTCTCGAAGTGGGAAGGACCATATGTTGTTGAGGAGGTGTATCGTTCAGGAGCAATTAAAATTAGCTCTCTCCAAGGCAATGCCACACAAGTGGTGAATGGACAAAGACTCAAGCATTATATCTCGGGTGATTCTTATAATGTTGATGTTGATATTATTCAAGTGGAAACACCGGAGGCTTTCATCAAAGGACAAATTGACAGTCCGCCAGAACTGGACTTTGAATAGGTAACAGTATAGGTAATAAAAAGTCCGCGTTTACCTTTCCGAACATTATTTTTGCTGTTTTTGGAAAATATGAAAAATTACGGAATCGAAACGGAGTGGAAAAGACGCGCGAGGGCGTGCCACCATAGGCCGGCGCGGGCCCCACCCTGGCCGCGCCGACCTATGGTCTGGCCGCCTCGTTGCCCCTTTCCGACTCGTTTTCGACCTGGAACCTTCCTTTTGTCGTAAAAATATTTGCTATATAATCCCCCGGACCCCTGGAGGTCCGTAATATCGTTTTCTCGTCGTGTTTTGTTTCGAGCTGTTTTCTGCCAGATTTGTTTTGATCTAGAAGCACCATGGTCTCCAACAACAAGGACAAGGGGCCTTGGAGGGAAGAGATGGATGAAAGGATCAATAAGGAGAAGGAGAAGATAGCATCAGCAAAAGGAGAGTGGGAAACTACGAGGAGTAAGCCAATTTTGGTGGGATCGGTTAATACTGGGCGTTCTTTTTCTCATAACTTGCAGGGAGCTCTTCCGCCTGCTCTGGACCTCGACTCTTTCCCTTGTGTGGAGGAAGCAATACGGGTTGCTGATGAGTTTTGTGATCAATATCGTGCTCTAAGAAGGGAAGTGGAGATACTTCAGGAGGAGAACCAGCGACTTCGCAGAATGCTGGAATATTACTCAAATCCCAGCACAAGGCCGTCACCGCCACACTCGGGTAACAATGAGTCTCTTCAGGTTTTGGTGCAGAATTGCAAAATTGAGAAGCTGAAGCTGAAGGAGATCCTTATGAAGCGCGAGAGGAATCCATCACCATCATCACCGAAGGAGTAATTCATCATCGGTATTGGCATCCCCTTGGTTTGTTCCAAGCTTGGGGGAGTGCCGCGGTATCACATCACCACCTTTATCTTTTACTATCAAGTAGTGTCATATCATGAATAGGGAAGTTATCATATGGAATAGTATGCAATGTGGAAGTATCTCTCTTAGTTAGTTATCTATGTATCCGTTGGTGTGAGTTATCGTTATGGAATATTAATGAGAAGTTTTATCATTTACTTTTTGCACACCTTATTTTAGTTTGCAATCTCCATTATATGATTACTCTTGACATGAGTATTGATATCACTTTGGGAGCATCAAGTAAATCTATTTGGTTTTGGCAAACTTAGCATTGGTCAATAGCAACAACATCTTGATGTTTAATAGAAGAGAGAAATACACTTAGATACATTACTCTATTATCTCTATGCTTAGTATTCTAAAGTTAAAATTGCTTGTGCTTATGAGAAAGATGCATGATTGTTTCTATCATATGTATATTTGTTTGTTTCCCTCAACCTTTATGCTTGCTATCAAACCTTGCTAGCCAAAGACCTGTATCGAGAGGGAATGCTTCTCATACATCCATAACCTTAGACCAAACCTATGCCATTTGTGTCCACCATACCTACCTACTACATGGTATTTTCTGCCATTCCAAGTAAATACTTCATGTGCTACCTTTAAATAATTCAAACTACTACTCCTTATTTGTGTCAATGTTTTATAGCTCATGAGGAAGTATGTGGTGTTTTATCTTTCAATCTTGTTGGGCGGACTTTCACCAATGGACTAGCGGCACATCCGCTTATCCAATAACTTTGCAATAAGAGCTGGCAACGGGGTTCCCAGCCCCAATTAATAACTTTCATTAATAATTCTCTTCACATGTTTTGCTCTGAGTTATCAGTAAGCAACTTAATTTTGCAATAGACACTCCTCCATGGTATGTGAATGTTGGAAGGCACCCGAGGATTCGGTTAGCCATGGATTGAGAAAGCCAAGGTTGGGGGGAGTGTCATCCTTAATAAAACTAAAACACATGTGTAAACAAAAGAGAAGGGGGATGATCTACCTTGCTGGTAGAGATGCCGTCCCTCATGGGAGCCGCTCTTTGAAGGTTCGTTTGGCAAGGGGGTTAGAGTGCCCGCTACCATTCGTTGACAACAACAAACACCTCTCAAAATCTTACTTTTATGCTCTTTATATGATTTCAAAACTTGAAAAGCTCTAGCACATGATTTAATCCCTGCTTCCCTCTGCGAAGGGCCTGTCTTTTACTTTTATGTTGAGTCAGTAAACCTATTTCTCTCTATCTCAAGCAAGCAATTGAGTTGTTGTGAACCAATCATTTATGCTATGATTCAGTTAATCATGTCTTTTATACTTTCTTGTTTAGTACCAATTTTATCTGAATGAATATGACTTTGAAGTTATCAATGATTATGAAGAGATTGTCATGCTTAAATAGGAAGGCTCAGCTATAAATTCTAATATGAAAGTTTTGCTTAGAAGTACAATCCGTTAGTAGTTCTCTGACCAAGAACAAAGTTTGCCATCACCAATTATGATTTCTTATGCACCTTTACTTGTGATTTCTCTTTACTTATTTCAAGATGAGTTATATGAGGAAGTTGTTTACTAGAATGTCTTGTGTGAATGAATATGATGCTTCTTGTCCGTATTTTATTTATCGACTCTTCACTCCATAAACATGTGGTCTCGTTTATCGAGCTCAGTTTCGCTTGGGGACAAGCGAGGTCTAAGCTTGGGGGAGTTGATACGTCCAATTTGCATCACTATTTTGTATCATAATTTGCTGTTATTCATTGATATATTTCATATTGGGACACAATACTTATGTTATTTCATCTATTTTGCATGTTTCATCATCATTGGAGGATCAAGCACCGGAGCCAGGATTCTGCTGGAAAAAGCACCGTCAGAACGCAATATTTCGGAAGATCAACTGTGGAAGGGAATTTCACGTAAATTCCTATTTTTCCAGATGACGGAGGGAGCCAAAAGGGGGAGCAGAGAGGAGCCACTGTGGGCCCAGACCACAGGGCGGCGCGGCCCAAGGCCTGGCCGCGCCACCCTGTGCTCTGGGGGCCCCACAGCCCCTTTCGCCTCCTTTTCTTCGCGTACTCCTTCGTCCCGAAAACCTAAGCCACAGAGAGGACCTCACGAAGGGTTACAGCCGCCTCTGCGGGGCGGAGAACACCAGAGAGAAAAGAGCTCTCCGGCGGGCAGGAATCCGCCGGGGAAATTCCCTCCCGGAGGGGGAAATCGACGCCATCGCCATCGTCATCGAGCGGGACATCATCTCCATCATCATCATCATCATCTCCACCATCTACACCGCCATCACCACCGCTGCACCTCGTCATCGCTGTAGCAATTCGGGTTAAATCTTGATTGTTTGATAGGGGAAACTCTCCCGGTGTTATTCTATACTTGTTGTAGATGCTATTGAGTGAAACCATTGAACCAAGGTTTATGTTCAGATTGTTATTCATCATCATATCACCTCTGATTGTATTCCATATGATGTCTCGTGAGTAGTTCGTTTAGTTCTTGAGGACATGGGTGAAGTCTAAATGCTAGTAGTGAATTATGGTTGAGTAATATTCAATGTTATGATATTTAAGTTGTGGTGTCATTCTTCTAGTGGTGTCGTGTGAACGTCGACTACACGACACTTCACCATTTATGGGCCTAGGGGAGTGCATCTTGTATTCGGTTGCTAATTGCGGGGTTGCCGGAGTGACAGAAACCTAAGCCCCCGTTAGTATATCGATGCAGGAGGGATCGCAGGATCTCAGAGTTTAAGGCTGTGGTTAGATTTATCTTAATTACTTTCTTGTAGTTGCGGATGCTTGCAAGGGGTATAATCACAAGTATGTATTAGTCCTAGGAAGGGCGGTGCATTAGCATAGGTTCACCCACACAACACTTATCAAAACAATGAAGATTAATCAGCTGTATGTAGCGAAAGCACTAGACTAAAATTCCCATGTGTCCTCAGGAACGTTTGGTCATTATAAGTAAACAAACCGGCTTGTCCTTTGTGCTAAAAAGGATTGGGCCACTCGCTGCAATTATTTCTCTCGCATTTTATTTACTTGTACTTTATTTATCTGCAATATCAAAACCCCCTGAATACTTGTCTGTGAGCATTTACAGTGAATCCTTCATCGAAACTGCTTGTCAACACCTTCTGCTCCTCGTTGGGTTCGACACTCTTATTTATCGAAAGTACTACGATACACCCCCTATACTTGTGGGTCATCAGGCTCCCAACCATCTTCTAACTTCCTAGGAATAGAAGCTTCAAGTTTTAATTTCTCTTCCCTAGCTTTAATGAGAGCATTTGTAATATGTTTTGTAAAGGCTAAATTTATAGCACTAGCATTGGGACTTCTAGCAAGTTTTTGTAAGAACTTTATAACTTCAGTAATATGACAATCATCAAAATCTAAACCATTATGTTCTACAGCAATGGAATCATTGTCACCAATATTTTGAAAAATTTCAGCAGTTTTATCACAAGCAGTTTCAGCAGTTTCAAGCAATTTCAGCGCTTTGCACTAGGAGTAGAAACATTGCCAACACCAATTATTTTACTATTGATAGTAGGAGGTGCAGCAACATGTGAAGAATCAACATTACTAGTGGTGGTAATAGTCCATACTTTAGCTACATTATTCTCTTTAGCAAGTTTTTCTTTTTCTTCTCTATCCCACCTAGCATGCAATTCAGCCAACATTCTAATATTATCATTAATTCGAACTTGGATGGCATTTGTTTTAGCAAACCTAGCATCTTTAACTTCCTCAGGCATAACTTTCAATTTTAAAAGATCAACATCAAGAGCAAGACTATCAACCTTAGAAGCAAGAATATCAATTTTACTAAGCTTTTCTTCAACAGTTTTATTGAAAGCAGTTTGTGTACTAATAAATTCTTTAAGCATGACTTCAAGACCAGAGGGTACACTCTTATTATTGTTGTAAGAATTACCATAAGAATTACCATAACCATTACCATTATTAGAAGGATATGGCCTAAAGTTGTTGTTACCATAATTATTCCTATAAGCATTGTTGTTGAAATTATTATTTTTAATGAAATTCACATCAACATTTTCTTCTTGAGCAACCAATGAAGCTAAAGGAACATTATTAGGATCAATATGAGATCTACCATTTGCAAGCATAGACATAATAGCATCAATCTTATCACCCAAAGAAGAGGTTTCTTCAACAGAATTTACCTTCTTACCTTGAGGAGTTCTTTCAGTGTGCCATTCAGAGTAATTGATCATCATATCATCAAGAAGCTTAGTCGCGGCGCCCAAGGTGATGGACATAAAAGTACCTCCAGCAGCTGAATCCAATAGGTTCCTCGAGGAAAAATTCAATCCTGCATAAAAGGTTTGGATGATCATCCAAGTAGTCAGTCCATGGGTTGGGCAATTCTTTACCAAAGATTTCATTCTCTCCCATGCTTGAGCAACATGTTCATTATCAAATTGTTTAAAATTCATTATGCTACTTCTCAAAGATATAATCTTAGCAGGAGGATAATATTTACTAATAAAAGCATCTTTACACTTAGTCCATGAATCAATACTATTTTTAGGCAAAGAAAGCAACCAATCTTTAGCTCTTCCTCTTAATGAGAAAGGAAACAATTTCAGTTTTATAATATCACCATCTATATCCTTATACTTTTGCATTTCACAAAGTTCAACAAAATTATTAAGATGGGCAGCAGCATCATCAGTACTAACACCAGAAAATTGCTCTCTCATAACAAGATTCAGTAAAGCAGGTTTAATTTCATAGAATTCTGCTGTAGTAGCAGGTGGAGCAATAGGAGTACATATAAAATCATTATTATTTGTGCTAGTGAAATCACACAACTTAGTATTTTCAGGAGTACCCATTATAACAGTAATAAAGTAAACTAGGCAAATAAAGTAAAGACAAGTAACTAATTTTTTTGTGTTTTGATATAGAGCTAGTAAATAAGACAATAAGTAAAGTAACTAATTTTTTTGTGTTTTTAGTATGAAGCAAACAAGACAGTAAATAAAGTAAGTAAAGCAAGACAAAAACAAAGTAAAGAGATTGGAAGTGGAGACTCCCCTTGCAGCGTGTCTTGATCTCCCCGGCAACGGCGCCAGAAAAAGAGCTTGATGCGCGTAGATGTACACGTCCGTTGGGAACCCTGATACGTCTCCAACGTATCGATAATTTCTTATGTTCCATGCTACTTTATTGATGATACCTACATGTTTTATGCACATTATATGTCATATTTATGCATTTTGGAACTAACCTATTAACAAGATGCCGAAGAGCCAGTTCCTTTTTGCTGTTTTTGGTTTCAGAAATCCTAGTAAAGAAATATTCTCGGAATTGGACGAAACTTTCGCCCAGGGTCCTATTTTTGCACGAAGCTTCCAGAAGACCGAAGAGATAACGAAGTGGGGCCACGAGGCGGCCAGAGGGGAGGCCGGCGCGGCCCAGGCCTTGGCCGCGCCGACCTACCCCCTGGGCCCCTCGTGTGGCCCCGCGTTGACCCTCCGCCTACTTAAAGCTTCCGTCGCGAAACCCCCAGTACCGAGAGCCACGATACGGAAAACCTTCGAGACGCCGCGCCGTGAATCCCATCTCGGGGGATTCGGAGATCGCCTCCGGCACCCCCGGAGAGGGGATTCATCTCCCGGAGGACTCTACACCGCCATGGTCGCCTCCGGAGTGATGAGTGAGTAGTCCACCCCTGGACCATGGGTCCATAGCAGTAGCTAGATGGTCGTCTTCTCCTTGTTGTGCTTCATTGTTGGATCTTGTGAGCTGCCTAACATGATCAAGATCATCTATCTGTAATACTATATGTTGTGTTTGTCGGGATCCGATGGATAGAGAGTACTATGATTATGGTGATTATCAATCTATTGTTCATGTGTTGTTTATGATCTTGCATGCTCTCCGTTATTAGTAGAGGCTCTGGCCAAGTTTTTACTCTTAACTCCAAGAGGGAGTATTTATGCTCGATAGTGGGTTCATGCCTCCATTGAATCTGGGACAGTGACAGAAAGTTCTAAGGTTGTGGATGTGCTGTTGCCACTAGGGATAAAACATTGATGCTATGTCTAAGGATGTAGTTGTTGATTACATTACGCACCATACTTAATGCAATTGTCTGTTGCTTTGCAACTTAATACTGAATGGGGTTCGGATGATAACCTGAAGGTGGACTTTGTAGGCATAGATGCAGTTGGATGGCGGTCTATGTACTTTGTCGTAATGCCCAATTAAATCTCACTATATTTATCATATCATGTATATGCATTGTTATGCCTTTCTCTATTTGTCAATTGCCCGACTGTAATTTGTTCACCCAACATGCTTTTATCTTATGGGAGAGACACCTCTAGTGAACTGTGGACCCCGGTCCTATTCTTTACATAGCATACAATCTACTGCAATTGTGTTTACTGTTTTCTTTGCAAACATCTTCCACTCGATACGTTTAATCCTTTGTTACAGCAAGCCGGTGAGATTGACAACCTCACTGTTTCGTTGGGGCAAAGTACTTGGGTTGTGTTGTGCAGGTTCCGCGTTGGCGCCGGAATCCCTGGTGTTGCGCCGCATCACATTTCGCGACCATCAACCTTCAACGTGCTTCTTGGCTCCTACTGGTTCGATTAAACCTTGGTTTCATACTGAGGGAAAACTTGCCACTGTGCGCATCATACCTTCCTCTTGGGGTTCCCAACGGACGTGTACATCTACGCGCATCAAGCACTTTTTCTGGCGCCGTTGCCGGGGAGATCAAGACACGCTGCAAGGGGAGTCTCCACTTCTCAATCTCTTTACTTTGTTTTTGTCTTGCTTTATTTTATTTACTACTTTGTTTGCTGCACCTAAACAAAACACAAAAAAATTAGTTGCTAGTTTTACTTTATTTACTGTCTTGCTCTCTATATCAAAAACACAAAAAAAATTAATTACTTGCATTTACTCTATCTAGTTTGTTTTATTTTACTGCTACTAAAATGAGTAATCCTGAAGTTGAAGTTCGTTCTTTTAAGCAACAAGGTGGAGAAAGTTTTAAAGATGCTTGGTATAGAATTAGTAATGCTCATCATAGGTGCATTAAGAAACACTCCACCACTATCCTTCTTAGGAACTTTTATGTTGGTTTATCTAGTTGGAATAGATATGTTCTTGATACTCTTTCGGGAGGTAATTTCCTAGGTACTCCCGCTCTAGAAGCTAGTTGCATCATTGAGAGTCTAGTTGGAATACCACCTGTTAATGAAGTTAAAATTGAAATCTCTCTTGAGGATGTTATGAAAAAATTGGAAACCATAGAGAAAAATTTTCCAAGTATTGAAACTAAATTGGAAATGTTATTGGATAAAACTGATGAACTTGATAAATCCCTAGGAGGAATTGATGAAAGAATTAGTGTCCTAGGAACTTGTGTTATCCATGATAATCAAACCAATAGGATTGATGAACTTGAAAAAGCTATGGGAACCTTGGGTTCAACCTTTTCTTCTCTCAAGTATAATGAGAAAGCTTATGTGGGTAAAGAGCAAAAATTCATGTATGCTTCTAAAGTGCCTAAACAAAAGAATTACTATAGGCCTAAAATTGCTAAAACCCCTAGCACCACCATAGAAAATTTAGATAATGGAGCACCTAAAGTACCCTCTGCAACAAGTTGTGTTTGCATGAAAAATAATAATGTTGATGCTTCTACTCTCGATAATACTTGATTTGCACTTTCTGCGCCTAGCTGAAAGGCGTTAAAGAAAAGCGCTTATGGGAGACAACCCATGTTTTTACCTACAGCAATTTTTTGTTTTGTTGAGTCTTGGAAGTTGTTTACTACTGTAGCAACCTCTCCTTATCATGTTTTTGTGCCAAGTAAAGTTTCTATGTCAAAGTTGATGTTATATTTGGGATCGCTGCGCAGAAACAGCATTGCTGTCTGTCACGAATCTGGGCACAGTTCTCTGT
The DNA here is from genome assembly GCA_030979885.1 of Lolium multiflorum. NCBI lineage: Eukaryota > Viridiplantae > Streptophyta > Magnoliopsida > Poales > Poaceae > Lolium > Lolium multiflorum. The sequence goes on along the minus strand of JAUUTY010000321.1, from coordinate 84,069 downwards.
AGAAAATTCGAAAAAATCTGCCAATTTACGAGCGTGATCCTCAGATATGTACGCAACTTTCATTAGTTTTGAGTTTTTCCATTTGAGCAAGTCTGGTGCCAGCTTTAAATTCGTCTTTACGGACTGTTCTGTTTTTGACAGATTCTGCCTTTTATTTCGCATTGCCTCTTTTGCTATGTTGGATTTATTTCTTTGATCCACTAATGTCCAGTAGCATTATGCAATGTCCAGAAGTGAAAATAATGATTGTGTCACCTCTGAATGAGTGAATTATTAATTGTGCACTAACCCTCTAATGAGTTTGCTTGAAGTTTGGTGTGAAGGAAGTTTTCAAGGGTCAAGAGAGGAGAATGATATACTATGATCAAGAGGAGTGAAAGCTCTAAGCTTGGGGATGCCCCGTGGTTCACCCCTGCATATTTTAAGAAGACTCAAGCGTCTAAGCTTGGGGATGCCCAAGGCATCCCCTTCTTCATCGACAACATCATCAGGTTCCTCCCCTGAAACTATATTTTTATTCAATCACATCTTGTGTTCTTTACTTGGAGCGTCGGTTTGTTTTCGTTTTTGTTTTTGTTTGAATAAGATGGATCCTAGCATTCACTTTGTGGGAGAGAGACACGCTCCGCTGTTGCATATGGACACATGTGTCCTTAGGCTTTACTCATAATGTTCAAGGCGAAGTTTCTTCTTCGTTAAATTGTTATATGGTTGGAATTGGAAAATGCTACATGTAGTAATTCTAAAATGTCTTGGATAATGTGATGCTTGGCAATTGTTGTGCTCATGTTTAAGCTCTTGCATCATATGCTTTGCACCCATTAATGAAGAAATACATAGAGCTTGCTAAAATTTGATTTGCATATTTGGTTTCTCTAAGGTCTAGATAATATCTAGTATTGAGTTTTGAACAACAAGGAAGACGGTGTAGAGTCTTATAATGTTTACAATATGTCTTTTATGTGAGTTTTGCTGCACCTGTTCATCCTTGAGTTTGCTTCAAATAACCTTGCTAGCCTAAACCTTGTATCGAGAGGGAATACTTCTCATGCATCCAAAATCCTTGAGCCAACTACTATGCCATTTGTGTCCACCATACCTACCTACTACATGGTATTTCTCCGCCATTCCAAAGTAAATTGCTTGAGTGCTACCTTTAAAATTCCATCATCCACCTTTGCAATATATAGCTCATGGGACAAATAGCCTTAAAAACTATCGTAGTATTGAATATGTACTTATGCACTTTATATTTTATTAAGTTGCTTGTTGTGCGATAACCATGCTTCTGGGGAACGCCATCAACTATTGTTGAATATCATGTGAGTTGCTATGCATGTCCGTCTTGTCTGAAGGATCTATCATTTTAGTGGTTGGAGCATGCAAAATTGTTAGAGAAGAACATTGGGCCGCTAACTAAAGCCATGAACCATGGTTGAAGTTTCAGTTTTGGACATATATCCTCAATCTCATATGAGAATAATAATCATTGCTACATGCTTATGCATTTAAGAGGAGTCCATTATCTGTTGTCCATGTTGTCCCGGTATGGATGTCTAAGTTGAGAATAATCAAAAGCGAGAAATCCGAAATGCGAGCATTCTCCTTAGACCTTTGTACAGGCGGCATGGAGGTACCCCTTTGTGACACTTGGTTGAAACATGGCATGCGAAGATCCGGTAGTCCAAGCTAAGTAGGACGAGGTGCGGGCACTATTAGTATACTATGCATGAGGCTTGCAACTTGTAAGATATAATTTACATAACTCATATGCTTTATTACTACCGTTGACAAAATTGTTTCATGTTTTCAAAATAAAAGCTCTAGCACAAATACAGCAATCGATGCTTTCCTCTTTGAAGGACCATTCTTTTACTTTTATTGTTGAGTCAGTTTACCTATCTCCTTCCACCTTAAGAAGCAAACACTTGTGTGAACTGTGCATTGATTCCTACATACTTGCATATTGCACTTGTTATATTACTTTATGTTGACAATATCCATGAGATATACATGTTATAAGTTGAAAGCAACCGCTGAAACTTAATCTTCCTTTGTGTTGCTTCAACACCTTTACTTTGATTTATTGCTTTATGAGTTAACTCTTATGCAAGACTTATTGATGCTTGTCTTGAAGTACTATTCATGAAAAGTCTTTGCTATATGATTCACTTGTTTACTCATGTCATTACCTTTGTTTTGATCGCTGCATTCATTACATATGTTTACAAATAGTATGATCAAGATTATGATGGCATGTCACTTCAGAAATTATCTTTGTTATCGTTTTACCTGCTCGGGACGAGCAGAACTAAGCTTGGGGATGCTGATACGTCTCCAACGTATCGATAATTTCTTATGTTCCATGCTACTTTATTGATGATACCTACATGTTTTATGCACATTATATGTCATATTTATGCATTTTTCGGAACTAACCTATTAACAAGATGCCGAAGAGCCAGTTGTTTTCTGCTGTTTTTGGTTTCAGAAATCCTAGTAAAGAAATATTCTCGGAATTGGACGAAACTTTCGCCCGGGTCCTATTTTTGCACGAAGCTTCCAGAAGACCGAAGAGATAACGAAGTGGGGCCACGAGGCGGCCAGAGGGGAGCGCGGCCCAGCCTTGGCCGCGCCGACCTACCCCCTGGGCCCCTCGTGTGGCCCCCCGTGTTGACCCTCCGCCTACTTAAAGCTCGTCACGAAACCCCAGTACCGAGAGCCACGATACGGAAAACCTTGAGACGCCGCCGCCGAATCCCATCTCGGGGGATTGAGATCGCCTCCGGCACCCTGCGGAGAGGGGATTCATCTCCCGGAGGACTCTACACCGCCATGGTCGCCTCCGGAGTGATGAGTGAGTAGTCCACCCCTGGACCATGGGTCCATAGCAGTAGCTAGATGGTCGTCTTCTCCTTGTTGTGCTTCATTGTTGGATCTTGTGAGCTGCCTAACATGATCAAGATCATCTATCTGTAATACTATATGTTGTGTTTGTCGGGATCCGATGGATAGAGAGTACTATGATTATGGTGATTATCAATCTATTGTTCATGTGTTGTTTATGATCTTGCATGCTCTCCGTTATTAGTAGAGGCTCTGGCCAAGTTTTTACTCTTAACTCCAAGAGGGAGTATTTATGCTCGATAGTGGGTTCATGCCTCCATTGAATCTGGGACAGTGACAGAAAGTTCTAAGGTTGTGGATGTGCTGTTGCCACTAGGGATAAAACATTGATGCTATGTCTAAGGATGTAGTTGTTGATTACATTACGCACCATACTTAATGCAATTGTCTATTGCTTTGCAACTTAATACTGAATGGGGTTCGGATGATAACCTGAAGGTGGACTTTTTAGGCATAGATGCAGTTGGATGGCGGTCTATGTACTTTGTCGTAATGCCCAATTAAATCTCACTATATTTATCATATCATGTATATGCATTGTTATGCCTTTCTCTATTTGTCAATTGCCCGACTGTAATTTGTTCACCCAACATGCTTTTATCTTATGGGAGAGACACCTCTAGTGACTGTGGACCCCGGTCCTATTCTTTACATAGCATACAATCTACTGCAATTGTTTTACTGTTTTCTTTGCAAACATCTTCCACTCGATACGTTTAATCCTTTGTTACAGCGGTGAGATTGACAACCTCACTTTTCGTTGGGGCAAAGTACTTGGTTGTGTTGTGCAGGTTCCGCGTTGGCGCAGGAATCCCTGGTGTTGCGCGCATCACATTTCGCGACCATCAACCTTCAACGTGCTTCTTGGCTCCTACTGGTTTGATTAAACCTTGGTTTCATACGAGGAAAACTTGCCACTGTGCGCATCATACCTTCCTCTTGGGGTTCCCAACGGACGTGTACATCTACGCGCATCAAACCCCAAGAGGAAGGTGTGATGCGCACAGCAGCAAGTTTTCCCTCAGAAAGAAACCAAGGTTATCGAACCAGTAGGAGCCAAGAAGCACGTGAAGGTTGTTGGTGGAGGAATGTAGTGCGGCGCAACAGTGAAACCGGCGCCAACGTGGAACCTGCACAACACAATCAAAGTACTTTGCCCCAACGTAACAGTGAGGTTGTCAATCTCACCGGCTTCTGAAAACAAAGGATTAAGCGTATCGAGTGGAAGATGGTGTTTGTTTGCAAAGAACAGTAAAAACAATAATTGCAGTAGAATGTATTCAGATGTAAAAGAATGGACCGGGGTCCACAGTTCACTAGTGGTGTCTCTACAATAAGATAACTAACATGCTGGGTGAATAAATTACAGGTGGGCAATTGACAAATAAAGATTCAATACATACCAACGATGATTACTATGAGATTTAATCAGGGCATTACGACAAAGTACATAGACCGCTATCCAGCATGCATCTATGCCTAAATAATCCACCTTCAGGTTATCAACCCCTTCCGTATTAAGTTGTAAACAACAGATAATTGCATTAAGTATGGTGCGTAATGTAATCAACACAAATATCCTTAGACAAAGCATCAATGTTTTATCCCTAGTAGCAACAACACATCCACAACCTTAGAACTTTCTGTCACTGTCCCAGATTAAATGGAGGCATGAACCCACTATCGAGCATAATTACTCCCTCTTGGAGTTACAAGTATCAACTTGGCCAGAGCCTCTACTAGCAACGGAGAGCATGCAAGAACATAAACAACACATATATGATAGATTGATAATCAACTTGACATAGTATTCTAGATTCATCGGATCCCACCAAACACAACATGTAGCATTACAAATAGATGATCTTGATCATGTTAGGCAGCTCACAAGATCTAAACAATGATAGCACAAGCGGAGAAGACAACCATCTAGCTACTGCTATGGACCCATAGTCCAAGGATGAACTACTCATGCATCAATCCGGAGGCGGGCATGATGATGTAGAGCCCCTCCGGTGATGATTCCCTTTCCGGCAGGGTGCCGGGGGCGATCTCCTGAATCCCCGAGATGGGATTGGCGGCGCGCCTCTCAATGTTTTCCGTATCGTGCTCTCACAGGGGTTTCGCGACGAAGGCTATTTGTAGGCGGAAGGGTAGGTCAGCGGCTTGATGCGCGTAGATGTACACGTCCGTTGGGAACCCCAAGAGGAAGGTATGATGCGCACAGTGGCAAGTTTCCCTCAAGAAACCAAGGTTTAATCGGACCAGTAGGAGTCAAGAAGCACGTTGAAGGTTGATGGTGGCGAAATGTGATGCGGCGCAACACCAGGGATTCCGGCGCCAACGTGGAACCTGCACAACACAACCAAAGTACTTTGCCCAACGAAACAGTGAGGTTGTCAATCTCACCGGCTTGCTGTAACAAAGGATTAACCGTATTGTGTGGAAGATGATTGTTTGCAAGAAAACAGTAAAACAAGTATTGCAGTAGATTGTATGCGATGTAAAGAATAGGACCGGGGTCCACAGTTCACTAGAGGTGTCTCTCCCATAAGATAAAAGCATGTTGGGTGAACAAATTACAGTCGGGCAATTGACAAATAGAAAAGGGCATAACAATGCATATACATGATATGATAAATATAGTGAGATTTAATCAGGGCATTACGACAAAGTACATAGACCGCCATCCAACTGCATCTATGCCTAAAAAGTCCACCTTCAGGTTATCATCCGAACCCCTTTCAGTATTAAGTTGCAAAGCAACAGACAATTGCATTAAGTATGGTGCGTAATGTAATCAACAACTACATCCTTAGACATAGCATCAATGTTTTATCCCTAGTGGCAACAACACATCCACAACCTTAGAACCTTCTGTCACGATCCCAGATTCAATGGAGGCATGAACCCACTATCGAGCATAAATACTCCCTCTTGGAGTTAAGAGCAAAAACTTGGCCAGAGCCTCTACTAATAACGGAGAGCATGCAAGATCATAAACAACACATAAATAATAGATTGATAATCACCATAACATAGTATTCTCTATCCATCGGATCCCGACAAACACAACATATAGTATTACAGATAGATGATCTTGATCATGTTAGGCAGCTCACAAGATCCAACAATGAAGCACATAAGGAGAAGACGACCATCTAGCTGCTATGGACCCATAGTCCAGGGGTGAACTACTCACTCATCACTCCGGAGGCGATCATGGCGATGAAGAGTCCTCCGGAGATGATTCCCCTCTCCGGCCGGAGGCGATCTCTGAATCCCCGAGATGGGATTCACGACGGCGGCGTCTCGGAAGGTTTTCCGTATCGTGGCTCTCGGTGGGGTTTCACGACGGAGGCTTTAAGTAGGCGGAAGGGTAGGTCAAAGGGCGTCACGGGGCCCACACACTAGGGCGGCCGGCCAGGGCTTGGGCCGGCCTGTGTGTCCACCTCGTGGCCCCCTTCGTCTTCTCTTCGGACTTCTGGAAGCTTCGTGCAAAAATAGGACCCCGGGCGTTGATTTCGTCCAATTCAGAATATTTCCTTACTAGGATTTCTGAAACCAAAAACAGCAGAAACAGAACTGGCTCTTCGGCATCTTGTTAATAGGTTAGTGCAGAAAATGCGTAAATACGACATATAATGTGTATAAAACATGTAGATATCATCAATAATGTAGCATGGAACATAAGAAATTATTGATACGTTGGAGACGTATCAACATCCCCAAGCTTAGTTCTGCTCGTCCCGAGCAGGTAAAACGATAACAAAGATAATTTCTGAAGTGACATGCCATCATAATCTTGATCATACTATTGTAAACATATGTAATGAATGCAGCGATCAAAACAATGGTAATGACATGAGTAAACAAATGAATCATAAAGCAAAGACTTTTCATGAATAGTACTTCAAGACAAGCATCAATAAGTCTTGCATAAGAGTTAACTCATAAAGCAATAAATCAAAGTAAAGGTATTGAAGCAACACAAAGGAAGATGAAGTTTCAGCGGTTGCTTTCAACTTATAACATGTATATCTCATGGATATTGTCAATATAAAGTAATATAACAAGTGCAATATGCAAGTATGTAGGAATCAATGCACAGTTCACACAAGTGTTTGCTTCTTAAGGTGGAGAGAGATAGGTAAACTGACTCAACAATAAAAGTAAAAGAATGGTCCTTCAAAGAGGAAAGCATCGATTGCTGTATTTGTGCTAGAGCTTTTATTTTGAAAACATGAAACAATTTTGTCAACGGTAGTAATAAAGCATATGAGTTATGTAAATTATATCTTACAAGTTGCAAGCCTCATGCATAGTATACTAATAGTGCCCGCACCTTGTCCTACTTAGCTTGGACTACCGGATCATCGCAATACACATGTTTCAACCAAGTGTCACAAAGGGGTACCTCCATGCCGCCTGTACAAAGGTCTAAGGAGAAAGCTCGCATTTTGGATTTCTCGCTTTTGATTATTCTCAACTTAGACATCCATACCGGGACAACATGGACAACAGATAATGGACTCCTCTTTAATGCATAAGCATGTAGCAACAATTATTATTCTCATATGAGATTGAGGATATATGTCCAAACTGAAACTTCCACCATGATTCATGGCTTTAGTTAGCGGCCCAATGTTCTTCTCTAACAATATGCATGCTCCAACCATTAAGGTGGTAGATCTCCCTTACTTCAGACAAGACGGACATGCATAGCAACTCACATGATATTCAACAAAGAGTAGTTGATGGCGTCCCCAGAAGCATGGTTATCGCACAACAAGCAACTTAATAAGAGATAAAGTGCATAAGTACATATTCAATACTACGATAGTTTTTAAGGCTATTTTGTCCCATGAGCTATATATTGCAAAGGCGAATGATGGAATTTTAAAGGTAGCACTCAAGCAATTTACTTTGGAATGGCGGAGAAATACCATGTAGTAGGTAGGTATGGTGGACACAAATGGCATAGTGGTTGGCTCAAGGATTTTGGATGCATGAGAAGTATTCCCTCTCGATACAAGGTTTAGGCTAGCAAGGTTATTTGAAGCAAACTCAAGGATGAACCGGTGCAGCAAAACTCACATAAAAGACATATTGTAAACATTATAAGACTCTACACCGTCTTCCTTGTTGTTCAAAACTCAATATTAGAAATTATCTAGACCTTAGAGAGACCAAATATGCAAACCAAATTTTAGCAAGCTCTATGTATTTCTTCATTAATGGGTGCAAAATATATGATGCAAGAGCTTAAACATGAGCACAACAATTGCAAAGTATCACATTATCCAAGACATTTTAGAATTACTACATGTAGCATTTCCCAATTCCAACCATATAACAATTTAACGAAGAAGTTTCAACCTTCGCCTTGAATATTATGAGTAAAGCCTAAGGACATATTTGTCCATATGCAACAGCGGAGCGTGTCTCTCTCCCACAAAGGGAATGCTAGGATCCATTTTATTCAAACAAAAACAAAAACAAAACAAAACGACGCTCCAAGTAAAGAACACAAGATGTGACTGAATAAAAATATAGTTTCAGGGGAGGAACCTGATGATGTTGTCGATGAAGAAGGGGATGCCTTGGGCATCCCCAAGCTTAGACGCTTGAGTCTTCTTAAAATATGCAGGGATGAACCACGGGGGCATCCCCAAGCTTAGAGCTTTCACTCCTCTTGATCATAGTATATCATACTCCTCTCTTGACCCTTGAAAACTTCCTTCACACCAAACTTCAAGCAAACTCATTAGAGGGTTAGTGCACAATTAAAAATTCACATATTCAGAGGTGACACAATCATTCTTAACACTTCTGGACATTGCACAAAGCTACTGGACATTAATGGATCAAAGAAATTCATCCAACATAGCAAATACGGCAATGCGAAATAAAAGGCAGAATCTGTCAAAAACAGAACAGTCCGTAAAGACGAACCTGAAAGGTGCACTAGACTTGCTCAAATGGAAAAACTCAAAACTAATGAAAGTTGCGTACATATCTGAGGATCACGCTCGTAATTTTGCAGATTTTTTAGAATTTTTTACAGAGACTTATGACAGAATTCGTGACAGACAGCAATGCTGTTTCTGCGCAGCGATCCCAAATATAACATCAACTTTAACATAGAAACTTTACTTGGCACAAAAACATGATAAGGAGAGGTTGCTACAGTAGTAAACAACTTCCAAGACTCAAATATAAAACAAAGTACTGTAGTAAAACATGGGTTGTCTCCCATAAGCGCTTTTCTTTAACGCCTTTCAGCTAGGCGCAGAAAGTGCAAATCAAGTAACATCAAGAGTAGAAGCATCAACATCATAACTTGTTCTAATAATAGAATCAAAAGGCAACTTCATTCTCTTTCTAGGGAAGTGTTCCATACCTTTCTTGAGAGGAAATTGATATTTAATATTACCTTCCCTCATATCAATAACAGCACCAACGGTTCGAAGAAAAGGTCTTCCCAACACAATAGGACAAGATGCATTGCATTCGATATCCAAGACAACAAAATCAACGGGGACAAGGTTATTGTTAACCGTACATTATCAATCCTCCCCAAAGGTTTCTTTTTAACATTATCGGCAAGATTAACATCCAAATAACAGTTCTTCAATGGTGGCAAGTCAAGCATATCATAAATCTTTTTAGGCATAACAGAAATACTTGCACCAAGATCACATAAAGCATTACATTCAAAGTCATTGAATTTCATTTTAATGATGGGCTCCCAACCATCTTCTAACTTTCTAGGAATAGAAGTTTCAAGTTTTAGTTTCTCTTCTCTAGCTTTTATGAGAGCATTTGTAATATGTTTTGTAAATGCCAAATTTATAGCACTAGCATTAGGACTTTTAGCAAGTTTTTGTAAGAACTTTATAACTTCAGAGATGTGGCAATCATCAAAATCTAAATCATTATGAGCTACAGCAATGGGATCATTGTTCCCAAGGTTGGAAAAAATTTCAGCAGTTTTATCACAAGCAGTTTCAGCAGTTTTAGCAATTTCAGGCAGTTTTGTACGCTTTGCACTAGGAGTAGAAACATTGCCAACACCAATTATTTTACCATTGATAGTAGGAGGTGCAGCAACATGTGAATCATTATCATTACTAATGGTGGTGATAGTCCAAACTTTAGCTACATTATTCTCTTTAGCTAGTTTTTCATTTTCTTCTCTATCCCACCTAGCACGCAGTTCAGCCATTAATCTTATATTCTCATTAATTCTAACTTGGATGGCATTTGCTGTAGTAGTAATCTTATTATCAATATCATTATTAGGCATAACTTTCAATTTTAAAAGATCAACATCAGAGGCAAGTCTATCAACTCTAGAAGCAAGAATATCAATTTTATCAAGCTTTTCCTCAACAGATTTGTTAAAAGCAGTTTGTGTACTAATAAATTCTTTAAGCATGGCTTCAAGACCAGAGGGTACACTCCTATTATTATTGTAAGAATTCCCATAAGAATTACCATAACCATTACCATTAGCAGAAGGATATGGCCTATAGTTATTACCAGAGTTGTTCCTATAAGCATTGTTGTTGAAATTATTATTTTTAATGAAATTCACATCAACATTTTCTTCTTGAGCAACCAATGAAGCTAAAGGAACATTATTTGGATCAACATTAGATCTACCATTCACAAGCATAGACATAATCACATCAATCTTATCACTCAAGGAAGAGGTTTCTTCAACAGAATTTACCTTCTTACCTTGTGGAGCTCTTTCCGTGTGCCATTCAGAGTAATTTATCATCATATCATCAAGAAGCTTTGTAGCCGCCCCCAAAGTGATGGACATAAAGGTACCTCCAGCAGCTGAATCCAATAAATTCCGCGAAGAAAAATTTAGTCCTACATAGAAGGTTTGGATGATCATCCAAGTAGTCAGTCCATGGGTTGGGCAATTCTTTACCAAAGTTTTCATTCTCTCCCATGCTTGAGCAACATGTTCAGTATCTAATTGCTTAAAATTCATTATGCTACTTCTCAAAGATATAATTTTAGCGGGAGGATAATATCTACCAATAAAAGCATCCTTACATTTAGTCCATGAATCAATACTATTCTTAGGCAAAGATAGCAACCAATCTTTAGCTCTTCCTCTTAATGAGAAAGGAAACAATTTTAATTTAATAATATCACCATCTACATCCTTATATTTTTGCATTTCACAAAGTTCAACAAAATTATTAAGATGGGCAGCAGCATCATCAGAACTAACACCAGAAAATTGATCTCTCATAACAAGGTTCAGTAAAGCAGGTTTAATTTCAAAGAATTCTGCTGTAGTAGCAGGTGGAGCAATAGGTGTGCATAGGAAATCATTATTATTTGTAGTTGTGAAGTCACACAACTTAGTATTTTCAGGGGTATTCATTTTAGCAACAGTAAATAAAGCAAACTAGATAAAGTAAATGCAAGTAACTAATTTTTTTGTGTTTTTGATATAGAGAGCAAGACAGTAAATAAAGTAAAACTAGCAACTAATTTTTTTGTGTTTTGTTTAGGTGCAGCAAACAAAGTAGTAAATAAAATAAAGCAAGACAAAAACAAAGTAAAGAGATTGGGAAGTGGAGACTCCCCTTGCAGCGTGTCTTGATCTCCCGGCAACGGCGCCAGAAATTTGCTTGATGCGCGTAGATGTACACGTCCGTTGGGAACCCCAAGAGGAAGGTATGATGCGCACAATGGCAAGTTTCCCTCAGTAAGAAACCAAGGTTTAATCGGACCAGTAGGAGTCAAGAAGCACGTTGAAGGTTGATGGTGGCGAAATGTGATGCGGCGCAACACCAGGGATTCCGGCGCCAACGTGGAACACAACACAACCAAAGTACTTTGCCCCAACGAAACAGTGAGGTTGTCAATCTCACCGGCTTGCTGTAACAAAGGATTAACCGTATTGTGTGGAAGATGATTGTTTGCAAGAAAACAGTAAAACAAGTATTGCGGTAGATTGTATGCGATGTAAAGAATAGGACCGGGGTCCACAGTTCACTAGAGGTGTCTCTCCCATAAGATAAAAGCATGTTGGGTGAACAAATTACAGTCGGGCAATTGACAAATAGAAAAGGGCATAACAATGCATATACATGATATGATAAATATAGTGAGATTTAATCAGGGCATTACGACAAAGTACATAGACCGCCATCCAACTACATCTATGCCTAAAAAGTCCACCTTCAGTTATCATCCGAACCCCTTTCAGTATTAAGTTGCAAGCAACAGACAATTGCATTAAGTATGGTGCGTAATGTAATCAACAACTACATCCTTAGACATAGCATCAATGTTTTATCCCTAGTGGCAACAGCACATCCACAACCTTAGAACCTTCTGTCACGATCCCAGATTCAATGGAGGCATGAACCCACTATCGAGCATAAATACTCCCTCTTGGAGTTAAGAGCAAAAACTTGGCCAGAGCCTCTACTAATAACGGAGAGCATGCAAGATCATAAACAACACATAAATAATAGATTGATAATCACCATAACATAGTATTCTCTATCCATCGGATCCCGACAAACACAACATATAGTATTACAGATAGATGATCTTGATCATGTTAGGCAGCTCACAAGATCCAACAATGAAGCACATAAGGAGAAGACGACCATCTAGCTACTGCTATGGACCCATAGTCCAGGGGTGAACTACTCACTCATCACTCCGGAGGCGATCATGGCGGTGAAGAGTCCTCCGGGAGATGATTCCCCTCTCCGGCAGGTGCCGGAGGCGATCTCCTGAATCCCCCGAGATGGGATTCACGGCGGCGGCTCTCTGGAAGGTTTTCCGTATCGTGGCTCTCGGTCAGGGGGTTTCGCGACGGAGGCTTTAAGTAGGCGGAAGGGTAGGTCAAGGGCGTCACGGGGGCCCACACTAGGGCGGCGCGGCCGGGTCCTGGCCGCGCCGCCATGGTGTCCCCACCTCGTGGCCCCACTTCGTCTTCTCTTCGGACTTCGGAAGCTTCGGCAAAAATAGGACCCTGGCGTTGATTTTGTTCAATTCCGAGAATATTTCCTTACTAGGATTTCTGAAACCAAAAACAGCAGAAAACAATCTGGCTCTTCGGCATCTTGTTAATAGGTTAGTTCCGTAAAATGCTTAAATACGACATATAATGTGTATAAAACATGTAGATATCATCAATAATGTAGCATGGAACATAAGAAATTATCGATACGTTGGAGACGTATCAGCGACGCGAGGGGCCCAGACCACAGGGCCGCGCGGCCAGGGCCTGGGCCGCGCCGCCCTATGGTCTGGCCACCTCGTGGCCCCACTTCCTTTTCCCCTCGGTCTTCTGGAAGCTTCGTGTAAAAATAGGACCCTGGCGTTGATTTCGTCCAATTCCGAGAATATTTCCTTACTAGGATTTCTGAAACCAAAAACAGAAGAAAACAGCAACTGGCACTTCGGCATCTTGTTAATAGGTTATTGCCGGAAAATGTATAATAACGCTGTAAAGTATGTATAAAACATTCAAGTATTGTCATAAAAGTAGCATGGAACATAAGAAATTATCACTACAAGAAAAGTTGCCATGGCCGACGAAGTTGAAGTCGCGCCGTGGTTGCTGGTGTACCATGGCCGACGATTTTGGTCCCTCCGTGGTGCATGTCAAAACTTTTTTTTCTCGTTTTTGAGGCCACCTAGCCCGACGAAAGCGGCCAAAACGTGGCGTATGGTGGCCCGGGACGTGGTGCATCTCGAAATCTCGGGTTCGCCGGCCGAGTCAACGCAAATCCGCACCGCCGAGGGATGTAGGGCCCAGATGGCAGCCTCTCTGGCATTGTTTTTTTTCTACATCGCGCCATCTCGTTCAACGTTCTCCGATCGAGCCGTTTACGATGCAGGATCATGGGTCCCGCATGTCATCCTCTATGAACCAAAATTCTTTCTATTCTTGGATTTTTTTGACCCCCTGATTTCTGGCTACTTCCTTTTTCTTTTGATCCCTTGCCGCCTTGGAAACGTTGAGACCGCTGCTGCTAAATGGGACCCGCATGTCATCCTCTATGTGCAATCAACTTTCTTTTCTTGGAGTTTTTTTGGCACCTCAAATTTGGTCACTTGCCTTTTTCTTTCGATCCCCTGCCGCCTCTCAAACGGTGATACCGCTGCTGCTAACTGGGACCCGCATGTCATCCTCTATGTACTATAAAACTTTCTTTTCATGGATTATTTTTGGCACCTCAAATTTGGTCACTTGCCTTTTTCTTTCGATCCCCTGCCGCCTCTCAAACGGTGATACCGCTGCTGCTAACTGGGACCCGCATGTCATCCTCTATGTACTATAAAACTTTCTTTTCCTGGATTATTTTTGGCACCTCAAATTTGGTCACTTGCCTTTTCGATCCCCTGCCGCCTCTCAAACGGTGATACCGCTGCTGCTAAATGGGACCCGCATGTCATCCTCTATGTACTATAAAACTTTCTTTTCTTCAATTATTTTTGGCACCTCATATTTGGTCACTTACCTTTTTCTTTCGATCCCCTGCCGCCTCTCAAACGGTGATACCGCTGCTGCTAAATGGGACCCGCATGTCATCCTCTATGTACTATAAAACTTTCTTTTCTTGGATTTTTTTGGCACCTCATATTTGGTCACTTGACTTTTTCTTTCGATCACCTGCTGCCTCTCAAACGGTGATACCGCTGCTGCTAAATGGGACCCGCATGTCATCCTCTATGTACTATAAAACTTTCTTTTCTTGGATTTTTTTGGCACCTCATATTTGGTCACTTGACTTTTTCTTTCGATCCCTGTTGCCTCTCAAACAGTGATACCGCTGCTGCTAAATGGGACCCGCATGTCATCCACTATGTACTATAAAACTTTCTTTTCTTGGATTTTTTTGGCACCTCATATTTGGTAACTTGACTTTTTCTTTCGATCCCTGCTGCCTCTCAAACGTTGATACTGCTGCTAAATGGGACCCGCATGTCATCCTCTATGTACTATAAAACTTTCTTTTCTTGAATTATTTTTGGCTCCTCATATTTTTTCACTTGCCTTTTTCTTTCGATCCCTGCCGCCTCTCAAACGGTGATACCGCTGCTGCTAAATGGGACCCGCATGTCATCCTCTATGTACTATAAAACTTTCTTTTCTTGAATTATTTTTGGCTCCTGATATTTTTTCACTTGCCTTTTTCTTTCGATCTCATGCCACGTTTGAAACGTTGAGGAACCTGCAGGCTCATGGGACCCGCATGTCATCCTCTATGTACTATAAAAGTTCTTTTTCTTGGTTTTTTTTCACCATCTGATTTTTGGCAATTTCTTTTTTTTCTTTTGATCCCCTGCCACCTCTCAAACGCTGATACCGCTGCTGCTAAATGGGACCCGCATGTCATCCTCTATGTACTATAAAACTTTCTTTTCTTGAATTATTTTTGGCTCCTCATATTTGGGCACTTGCCTTTTTCTTTCGATCTCATGCCACGTTTGAAACGTTGAGGAACCTGCTGGCTCATGGGACCCGCATGTCATCCTCTATGTGCTATAAAAGTTTCCTTTGTTGGATTTTTTTTCACCCTCTGATTTTTGGCTTGCCTTTTTCTTTTGATCCCCTGCCCCCTTTGAAACGTTGAGTAAGCTGTTGGCTCAAGGGACCCGCATGTCATCCTCTATGTCCATCAACTTTCCTTTCTTGGATTTTTTTCACCCCCTAATTACTAGCTACTTTCTTTTTCTTTTGATCTCAAGCCGCATTACAAACATTGAGACCGCTGCTGCAAAATGGGACCCACATGTCATCCTCTATGTACAATAAAGTTTCTTTTCTTGGATTATCTTTTGTTCCTGATATTTTGTCACTTGCCTTTTTCTTTCGATCTCATGCCGCCTTTGAAACGTTGAGTAAGCTGCTGGCTCATGGGTCCCGCATGTCATCCTCTACGAACAATAAAAGTTTCCTTTCTTGGAGTTATTTTTGACCCCTAATTTCTGGCTATTTGCCTTTTTCTTTGGATCTCCTGCCCCTTTGAAACGATGAGGACGCTGTTGGCAGGTCGGTCCCACAAGTCATCCTCTATGAACAATAAAAGTTTCCTTTGATGGATTTTTTTTTGAACCCCTAATTAATTTCTGGATATTTCCTTCTTTTTTCTTTGATCCCCTGCCGCCTTGGAATCGTTGAGGATGCTGCTGCCTCATGGGTCCCGCATGTCATCCTCTCAGAACGGTAAATGTTTCTTTTCTTGGATATTGTTTACCAAATGATTTTTGGCTTATTTTTTCTTTCGATATCCTGCCGCCTTTAAAACGTTGAGGACGCTGCTGGCTCACGGGTCCCACATGTCAGCCTCTATGAACAATAAGCGCTGAGGACGCTGCTGCCTCATGGGTCCCGCATGTCATCCTCTCAGAACGAAAATGTTTCTTTTCTTGGATTTTTTACCAACAGATTTTTGGTTTATTTTTTCTTTCCATCCCCTGCCGCCTTTAAAACGACGCTGCTGGCTCATGGGTCCACGATGTCAGCCTCCCCGTACAAGAAACATGTGATATCTTGATTATTTTGCAGACAATAAACAGTGTATTGCGCTCTGAGCTATTGCAAACGGATAAATTAAATCTTTATTTTTACAACATATATCTTGAATCTCCTTGTTTTTTGTTTTGGCGAAGCATAGGACTTTCCTGTTTTTTTTTTGAGAAAAATCCGAACTATCATGTTCTGGAGTGGGCTGAAATTGTACGTGTCAAAAGGCCCAGAAGGATAGTTCGAAGGCCCAGATGTCTAGATGCAGCCCAATTGAAATCTTTCTTTTCTTGGATTTTTTTCACCCCCTGATTTCTGGCTACTTCATTTTTCTTTTGGTCCTGTGCCGCCTTTTGGAAACGTTCAGACCGCTGCTGCAAAATGGGACCCGCATGTCATCCTCTATGTACAATAAAGTTTCTTTTCTTGGATTATTTTTGGCTCCCGATATTTGGTCACTTGCCTTTTTCTTTCGATCTCATGCCACGTTTGAAACGTTGAGGAATCTGCTGGCTCATGGGACATGTCATCCTCTATGTACAATAAAAGTTTGATTTCTTGGATTTTTTTTCACCCTCTGATTTTTGGCTATTTCCTTTTTCTTTTGATCCCTGCCGCCTTTGAAACGTTGAGTAAGCTGCTGGCTCATAGGTCCCACATGTCAGCCTGTATGAACGATAAAGCTTTCCTTTCTTGGAGTTTTTTTGACCCCCTAATTTCTGGCTACTTTCTTTTTCTTTTGATCTCAAGCCGCAATTGAAACGTTGGGACCGCTGCTGCAAAATGGGACCCGCACGTCATCCTCTATGTACAATCAAGTTTCTTTTCTTGGATTATTTTTGGCTCCTGATATTTGGTCACTTGCCTTTTTCTTTCGATCCCATGCCACGTTTGAAACGTTGAGGAACCTGCTGGCTCATGGGACCCGCATGTCATCCTCTATGTACTACAAAAGTTTATTTTCTAGGGTTTTTTTTCACTCTCTGATTTTTGGCTATTTCCTTTTTCTTTTGATCCCCTGCCGGCTTGGAAACGTTGAGTAAGCTGCTAACTCGTGGGTCCCGCATGTCATCCTCTATGTACAATCAACTTTCTTTTCTTCGAGTTTTTTTTATCCCCTAATTTCTGGCTACTTTCTTTTTCTTTTGATCTCAAGCCGCATTTGAAACGTTGGGACCTCTGCTGCAAAATGGGACAGCATGTCATCCTCTATGTACAATAAAAGTTTCTTTTCTTCGATTATTTTTCACCCTCTGATTTTTGGTCACTTGCCTTTTTCTTTCGATCTCATGCCGCCTTTGAAAATGTTGCGGAACCTGCTGGCTCATGGGACCCGCATGTCATCCTCTATGTACTATAAAAGTTTCTTTTCTTGGATTTTTTTCACCCTCTGATCTTTAGCTATTTCCATTTTCTTTTGATCCCCTGCCGCCTTGGAAACGTTGAGTAAGCTGCTGACTGATGGGACCCGCATGTCATCCTCTATGTACAATCAAGTCTCTTTTCTTGGATTTTTTTCCCTCTTATTTTTGGTCACTTGCCTTTTTCTTTCGATCTCATGCAGCCTCTGAAACGTTGAGGAAGCTGCTGGCTCATGGGACCCACATGTCATCCTCTATACTATAAAAGTTTCTTTTCTTGGATTTTTTTCACCCTCTTATTTTTGGCTATTTCCTTTTTTCTTTTGATCCCCTGCCGCCTTGGAAACATTGATTAAGCTGCTGACACATGGGGCCCGCATGTCATCCTCTATGTACAATCAACTTGCAAGATCTTGGAGCGAAAGAGCTTGTATAAGTGGGACCCATATGTCATCCTCTATGTACAATAAAAGTTACTTTTCTTGGATTATTTTTTGCTCCTGATATTTGGTCAGTTTCCTTTTTCTTTTGATCTCATGCCGCCTCTGAAACGTTGAGTAAGGTGCTGGCTCATGGGACCCGCATGTCATCCTCTATGTACAATAAAGTTTCTTTTCTTAGATTTTTTTACCCCCTGATTTTTGCTAACTTGCCTTTTTCTTTTCGATCATATGCCGCCTTTGAAATTGAGGTCGCCGCTGGCTCATGGGTCCCACATGTCAGCCTCTATGGACAACAAACCTTTCCTTTGTTGGATTTATTTTTTACCCCTAATTTCTGGCTATTTGCCTTTTTTTTACACACTGGGACTGTACAATAAAGTTTCATTTCTTAGATTTTTTTTACCCACTGATTTTTGCTAACTTGCCTTTTTCTTTTCGATCATATGCCGCCTTTGAAATTGAGGTCGCCGCTGGCTCATGGGTCCCACATGTCAGCCTCTATGAACAATAAACCTTTCCTTTGTTGGATTTATTTTTTACCCCTAATTTCTGGCTATTTGCCTTTTTCTTTTGATCCCCTGCGGCCTTTGAAACGATGAGGACGCTGCTGGCAGGTCGGTCCCACATGTCATCCTCTATTAAGAATAAAAGTTTCCTTTTTGGATTTATTTTTTACCCCTAATTTCTGGCTATTTGCCTTTTTCTTCTGATCCCTGCCGACTTCGAAATGATGAGGATGCAGCTGGCAGATCGGTCCCACATGTCAGCCTCTATGAACTATAAATGTTTCCTTTGTAGGATTTATTTTTTACCCCTATTTTCGGGCTACTTGCCTTTTTCTTTGAAACGTTGAGGACGCTACTGTCTCATGGGTCCCACATGGCATCCTCTCTGAACGATAAACCTTCATTTCTTGTTAACGACAGGTTTATCAGTATTATTTTCGCAGACTAATACAAGCTCTTTCGCTCCAAGATCTTGCAAGTTAATAGAATAAATCATGGAATTATTAGGATATGTTTTAAATTTCAAATCCACTTTATGAATTTTTGAAAATACCGTGATCTATGTGGGTATGGAGCGATCAAGGATTTTCATATTGGCCATGAGCAGTTTCAAAAATTGCAACCCAATAATTCAAAATAAATACAAACAACTTTTATGTAGAATCTCCGTGTTTTTGTTTTTTGCCAATCATAGGATCTGTGGTTCTTTAGAAAAGGGCCAACATTGCATGAGCAGAAAGGCCCATTTGTAGTTATTGGGCTTCGACAGCCGGAGCAAGTAGGCCTATAGCAAATACCTTGTAGATGGCCGTTGGAACCCAAAAGTATTTGTTGCCTAGACTTAGATGCCAAACTCAGCCTTATTGACATGAACCTTGCTATGCACACGACAATTTCAGTCCGATCCGTGTACGAAACACAAGATCCAACCCTTCGTGTGAGGAAGCAGGTGGCAGCACACCTCCAGATGCTCAATCGTACATACGCATATCATATAGGAGTTGTCGTATGTACATCAGTTCCGTATTGACATGTTTTTTTCTTTGGTTCACATGTGGGGTCCGCACAGTCACCTAGGTCGCACATCTACTTCCTTGCTCGTAGTTGATGCATGTTCGGTTTGGGGATGGGGTGGAACCCAACACACCCCCGTGCCAGTGGATGTACTTTACCCTTTAGCGGCGAAAAAAATAGGAATGGTCCTCTCATGACTATGATCAACAAGAGGTGGCTATATTATAAAGGACGTACACACATTGTAATTATAGTGCTGAACGGCGAGGGATACTTTTTCCCTACATGGGTGGCAGCATAGTCTACGGATTGCAGCACCACCCACACCATAGGCGATTTATGATTCATCGTTCCGATATGTATTTCGCCTAGTTTTTTTTCTTTACATTGTTGGTTACAGACTCTTTGAACAGCTGTGTGCATCCTGGTTATGCAGAGGCTGGATGTAATTGCTTTCCAAAAGTAATAAAGCATCCTTTATCGAAAAAATTATAGTGCTGAAATAAAGTCAATCCTAAAACAGCCATGCATGGGTTATAATATGAAGGCAACACGAAATACAAAAGCAGGGCAGTGTTCAAATAAACTGATTCAAACTAGTACATACTAAAAACAGTGTACTACTTCTCAACACTTCAAGCATAATAAAAAAGTGTCACTGTTTTTTTAAAGGTAACACCGAACGGGCAATGTTTAAAGCAGGCTTAAACCACATAGCCGCTTGTCGGACACTATCCCAACCATCCTTGGGAAGGCTGATAACTCCCACAGTCTCACCTTCATCTGGCTGGAGGTTGCAGCGCAAAATTTTAGGGTATTGATTATAACGAATATTCCGGTATGCTGTGTAGACGCAGTTTTTCCTCATGAATGGAACCAATGTGCCATCAGGAGCTTTGGATTCACGCTTCTTCAGGTTGGCAATGATTGGGTAATTGAGTCCGAGGAACAGAGAGTGGTCGCTGAGGCTGTTAACCTGCCTCCAAAGAAAGTCCCCTGCACGTGCAGTAGATAAGGGATCCAGCTCAAAGACGTAGGTGGCAACAGGAGGATACTGCCGTAGCTGAAGCCCATTAGCAGCATAGGGAATGTCAGGAGGTACTTCAGCATTGGCAATCCCAATCTTGTTTACTGTAAGGATGATCATCAATCGCTTGCCATCAGCAGATGGAGCGAGGAACCATGCGTACTGCTGATCATCCACCACCGGTGGCGGGATTACAAACGGGAGCATCAGGTTTTCTGCAATATTAGAAATGGAGACGAATAGGGTGTTACTGGCAACCATATTCAAACAGCAGCATTGTTCATCGTTCATGCTCACAGTATAAATACGACTATGTAAGCTAAGGACATTGGTCATTCATGTGTTCAAATCAAGTGTCCAATATATCAGTTATACTGCATCCATCCCACGAAACTAGTCTAAACTTCGCCAAAACTAGACACTAGTTAGTGTATACACAGTTATATACTACCTCTGTCCCACCGAAAGTGTCTGAGATTTGTCCAAATTCAGATGTATCTAGACAGTGAAAGCATATAGATACATTCAAATTTTGACAAATATATATCATCTTAAGTTTAAGTCCTGTGCTGTAGTTAATTCCCTTTGTCTTAAGTGATCTATTAGAGAGCTTCCCTGTGACCACCCGAAGGGTAAGAAATGTTTAACTGTATAAGTGGATTGCCTAGACCTTTCCATCAGTTCGGACTTTTGGTTGCGTTGGCTAGTCCATGAAGCTTGACATGGTGTCAGAGCCAGGGTCTCGAGTTCGAGTCCTGGCTTTCGCAATTTATCCTAAAATTGTTGTTGCCCCCTCGGAGTCCACTTATATGCCTCTTGAGCTATACCTCTGAGTCTTTCCACATGTTGACTTGTCTCCCATCACATGTGACGGGGGGTGTTGAATTGTATAAGTGGATTGCCGCCCTTGCGATCAGTTCGGACTTTTGGTTGTGTTGGTAGTGCATGAAGCTTGACAAGAAAGAAATGCTCTTTATAGCTAACCCCAAGTCTGGTAACATTTGCAAAATAGGTATCAGATGCAGCTATCCATTCAGTAGAAGAATTTGCATTTTAGAGTTGAAGGTTCATAATCTCTTCTCTACTATTGATAGTAAAGGGTACACATGGTATTTGTTTACCTCATTTTCGCGTTCTAAAAAAGGTACGCTATATGGTTGTGCTAAGTTAAACTGATTTAAGTCTGTTCAAGTTTATCGAAAATTATACTACCAACATCTAAAACATCAATATAGGTTCATATATTACAAAAGATATTTAGATTTTCTTTTCTCGAACACATGCCTAGTCGTGCATCATTATATATTAGAGCATACAGGGTTGTAGCAAGGCTACGAAAAACTGAGAAAGCAAAAAGAAAGAACTATACAGGGGACTAGAGGCAGCTAACTTTGTTAGGCCTGCAGGTGCTAAATCTTATATATATATGAGGTTGTAGATATTAATCGTAAACTTACTCAAACTTAAATATCACTGAATTAGGAAAAAGATAACCTGAGTTATTTTGAATGAGGGGACGTCACAATCACTAATGAAAGATAATTGTGGGAAACTGAAATCTATTCAAGAAAATGGGAGAAAAAATGTATCAAAAACAAAATTAATTATACCATTCTGCAGATTGTTCACCGATATAAACAAAGAACTGTTTGATCTGCATGTAGGTACATCCAATCAAGGCTTTTTCCCCGATCTCTAGAAAATATAAGCTACGCATGTAATTACAAACGATTTTCTTCTATTTTTCTGTTTCTACGTTAACATTTGAGATACTTGTTAATTACATCCATATTCTGCAGTTGCATAGAGTTACTAATTCAGGAATGCATTCACATACGGAGTATACTATGTTTGCTGATGACTGACTAGTACTAATTCATTGCAAGCAACGGTTCATTCATATTCAGATAAAGGATGTGATCGTTAAGTCATATACTTATGAAAGTCCTTATGCATCTCTCTGATGCAGATGGCGGGGGTCTCTCGTCCTCCTTTTGGAGGCAAAATCAATTAGTTATATATGAAACAATGGGTGTAAAAGGTTATCAAAAAGGGTGCCTTCATAGTGCCACGTTATCTTTTGAGATACTGGTTAATTACACCCATATTCTGCAGTGGCGTAGAGTTACTAATTCAGGAATGCAATCACATACTGAGCATACTATGTTTGTTGGTGACTAATTAGTACTACTAATTCATTGCAAGCAACGGTTCATTCATATTCAGCAAAAGGGGGTGTGATCATTAAGTCATATAAGAAAGGTAAAATATAAACAAGGTAGTTCATGAATAACTTCATTGGTTAAGGCAGTGTATCATGCAATGCAACATAAGGACTGAAAAAATACCATTTGCGGTGTCCCAGAAGTACGTGGAGCCGTCAGTTTCGTCCACCGCAAAAACGTGGCCACGGAGTTCAATGGCATCACAGTAATTTGGATAATCAGGTGCAGGTGTAAGGGCCTCCAGCATTCTCCAGTCGCCACCCCCTTCAAGGTAGAAAATCGTTTTGTCGAACAAGGCGATGAGCTTGTAATCTGCGTACCTCCCACCTTTTGTGGGCACTTGGCAGATTACAATCTTCAACAAATCAATTGCTGGACCCCAGTTAAAAGAGTATGCAGGTTGATATGAAAAACTACTATGATCGATCTTCGAATCAGGTAGGGATGGAAGGGGGATATGTCGCTCGGTGTAGACGTTCACGAGGCACCACTCATGATGATCGGCGGCGGCGATCCAGTCACCGTTCGCGCCAAGCCATTTTCTGTCGTGCATGAACGGCAGGGCGACAGAACGGCGAGGATGGTCGAGGGGCACCAGGTCGTACACGGTATCATGCAGACGAGATGTTCTCGCCACGTCCCAGTGTTCATCGAACCAATAAGCAGGCGGAGGCATCAGCAGGCAGGGTTCATCCCAATGGTGCATCTTACCTTCATCCTTGCTGATCATGTCGTAGAGCTCCCTGGAACATGCAGCAAGTCGGACGGTGTAGGTAACGTCCAGATGCGCAGCGATGAGGTTGATGTTGTCGCCGGTGAGAGCCTCCAAGTGGCCGTCCCCGCCGCCCCGGCAAAGCCTAGAATAATCCATCACGTGAAGATGGATTTAGGTGGATGGCGGATGCAACTGCGCTTGGGGTTTTCGGAGGAGAGGGCGAGCGCTATGGAAGGAACGATGCGGCGCGCGGCCGGCCGGGGTAAGGAGAGAAAGGTATACGGAGTAGTACTAGTGATGCGGCGTGGTGGGGATCGAGATCCTGCGCGTGCGCGTGATTCTGGGAGGGTGAAGAAGAGTTTTTTTTGTAACGGGGTGAAGAAGAAGATGATAGACATGCAAGGGGCAAAAACTAGGTAGTACTCTAGGCTGCTGCTGCGACTGGGCGCCGATTTGACTGTTGGTAGACTAGCACGCCACCCATCTATAAATTTGCGACGACGTTTGGTGCAGTGATGTCTCGTCACATCAGGTTGACCAGAGAGGGCTTTTTTTTACAGTTTCCATTTCGATATATTTTTCGCCAATAATCGTAGTTCTCTACATGCCAGAGACACGTACCTTAACACGTGGGCAGCATGCAACCGCGCGAGCACCAAAATGGAATGAGAAATGTTTTAGAGCAGAACTTCATTTTCAATGCCTTTCCTAGCTTGGTTTGGAAACCGGACAGAGCTTCAGTGACTTGATGCTTCCAAGATACATTGTGACTGTGTCCCACCATCTACCATCCATTTGAGATCCAACGTTCCAAACTATCTCTTATTTCGAAGCTAAAAAAGAAAAACTATTCAGAAAATTTTGAAAAAAAATCCAGTAATATGTAGATTCCTTGTTTTAAAATCTATGAATATTTCATCCCATTCGGATGACTAGCTTGTGATTAAATAGATTCTTACGTACTCGAGCACTAGTTTAAACTAAATATATATTTGCTCACAAACCTATGATTCAAATCGAATGAAACTTCACCAAAATATAAATCGAAATATGCATGATTTACTGGAAGTTTTTCAAAATTTTCATGGTCCATGGGGTCCTCCAAAGTGCAAGCTTTTTTTTTCTTGGTTGGTACTTCAAAACCGAGTTTGGATGGTGGCAAGACTTGCACAAAGAGGATGTCAAAATTTTGGCCTTTGTGAACTTTGCAATCAACATCAAGTGTCGGACTCTCGAGAAAAAAATATGAGTTGGCGCCCACCTTTCTTTCAACCGTTGGTTCTCAATCCGAGGGTGGTCCAACTAGCTAACAAAATTGGCTTGGTATTCATGGTCTTGAACCAACGATTTGGAATGGCTTTCAATCGGTATGAGAGGTGATGTATGGAGGAGATTCATACGAGAGGGCAATAAAGAAATGTTTTGTCATCCTCGCAAAGCTAGTCTATTTGGAAAGAAATGAATAATTGGTTTTTCGCAACATTGCATGATACTAATTCATGATACTATGCATTGAAGGTGTTGTATCATAGACTAGTATACTTCCCATTGTGACTAGTCTAAGTGCTTTTGCACCATGAACACTAGCTATGCACAGACCTCAAAAAACACTTCTCCATCATTCTACTATTCACACTTTCTTTTTCTAATAGAACTATGTACCATTGTTTTTAATATAATCTTGTGTCGAGAGTATATATTTCTAAAATAGTCATTTATGTTTCGCATAAGCTCAAAGAGGGGTACTTACTTATGAGAGATATCTTTCAACTAATACGTTGTAGGAGTACTTTAATTATGTGAGCTATAGTGTGAAATGCTTACTAGAACGAGTACAAAAGGTGTTTGATAACATTACAGGCCACACGCCCAGTGTAGCGTGCATTGTAGGAGCATTACATCAATTTAACAACTACGGAGGAGTAGCCTAGGTAGAGATAACATGCAAAGGAAATAGTTCAACAGATAGTACAACACAACTACGGAAAGGGAGTAGCCTAGGTAGAGATAAACATGCAAATGAAATAGTTCAACAGATACAAATCTTGCATTACAACACGAGTATTACATAAAGTACATCAGCCCTTCTTTCTGGACCTGTGACGCGAAGGCAGGTTCCATTGCCGGGCGTTGGCGAAGCTTGGGATGAGCCACAACGGAACCTGCCGCCATGTCCATCTAATGTTGGTTTGGAAACCAACAGTACAGTCTTCAGAATTCAAACTGAAGCGGCAAATTTCTGGAGAAGGAGGATATGCAAGGCCTACTGCATGGTGCGATGTGTAAACAGAGTTGCTTCTCGCCATATTTGGACGGTCATGTTCTGCCCCGTCTTCTACTGGAATGATAATCGGATAGTTCACTCCAAGGAAGAGAGAATATGATCCAAGGGAAATAATCCTCCTCCATGGCCTCGGTGGCATCAACTGACTGGTGTCCATGCTGTACACCTCGCAGCCAAGTAAACCCTTACCATACCCGCGAATAGTGCGACCATGACGACCCTCAGAGGTAGCAGCAGCAGGTAAAATCCGAACCAGTCCAGTATAATCCCGCCCGTCAGTAACGCCCCAGGTATGGACCAGAAAAAGTCTAGAACCATCAGGAGATCGTGCTAACCACCAGGAGCCAAGATTGTACCGACCTTGTTCATCAAGTTCTGGCGGAATAGGTGCCGTGCTGATCAACAAAGGACCTTGCAAAGGAAAGCACAGCTTGAAGTCAGTTCAGCAAAACTTGATTAGTTCATTACATACATGAATAATGATGTAGCTAAAATACTGCCTCCGATCCAAATTAATTGACTCAACTGGATGTGTCTAGCTAGATATGCACAAATTAATTGACTCAAGTTTGTCTAGCTAGATGCACTGGCTAGACAAAGCTGAGTCAATTTGATTTGGATCGGAGGGAGTACTTTATTTTGACTCAAAGGCATATCGCTGCTGATTTTGATTGAATATAGAGGGGGAAAGGTACAGGCATGACACGAAAACTGCACAACAAAAAGAAAAAGGCTAAAGCTAAATCTGAAACTAGCAGGTAATAGCGAAAACACATCATATGAGATGAGAAAAATTACCCCAAGAAAGTTGATTCCATGCATAAACTTCGCCTGTCTGAGTTACAGCAAATACAATACCCTTGTGGATGATTGCATCGGAGTAGCCGTACGCTAAGAACTGGTTGTCAAGAACTGTCCATCTGCTAGAAGCACAGTGAAGGACTGCAATTGCCGCGTTGAAGATGGCAAGAACAGAGAAACTAGTATAATTTGAAGCAGCTGTTGGAACTCGGCAAATAGCTATCTTCAGCAGTTGAAGATGTTGATCATTAGACTCGAACACAAGTTTATCCGGGGTGGATTTAAACTCACTTATTGGTGGTAGAGGAATCCGGCGACCAGTGTACACATTGACAAGCTCCCAATTCCAGGGGAAGCCAAGAAGGGCGATCCAATCTCCATTCGCGCCTGCCCACATGCCCGTACCACCATCTGGAATCACGGCATCGGAAGAGATCCTGTCCAGCGGCGTCAGTTGGCACAAGGTACCCTTGCGATCTTTTGCATCATGCTGCTTGTCCTTCTGCGCACCCTCCTGCTTGAACTTGTGGACGCGGTAGAAGGGATTGTGCGCGGGCGGTACCTCAGTTTGGTGAGTATGAAGAACACAGGGCATGCCAAACGGCTGAGATGCAGGCAGAGCTACACTTTGTGTTGCTGAATCATGATAAAACTTGCATGAACCGACGAGGCTCGCGGCGGTGATGACATCGCATCGGGATGCGATTTCTTCAAGGGGGCCATCAGGAAACACCCAAGAACTGCCACTCTCATTGATCGATCTCGCCATTGGAAGGATGCGGTCAAGTGGGTGTGGGGGTGTGGTAGTGGGACGCTGGCGTTTGGGTATGAGGTATTGGAGGACAGTGCGAGCGGCAGCTGGTAGAGCGATATGGATAAAAGTCAACAACTCCTACTAGTACCATCAAACAGGTGGCTCGAGATGATCCGAAAAAGGCATGGCGGCGGTGGTGCAGGGGCTGCTGGTGTAGGCGGGGTCGCCAGAGAAGATGGAGATGAAGAAGACGGAGAAGCAGGCAAAAAAAAACAATTTGAATTGAAATCAATAATACGAGTACTACGGGCGTGCCTTCTCTCTCTGGTCTCTGCTGCACTACTGCACCTGGCGTGAAGGCGTGTGACCCGAGAAGAAGCTAATGTACTGTATACTGTCCTTGCACGCCGTGGAGCTGTATTTTGTCTCATCAAATCAGCTCTGGACAGTTTCAGCAGAGAAAAGATCCTTTGCCATCATCATGATATATTACCACGGGCCCACGGCAGTGCACATTCATCTTGGAGGCCTCTTCATCTTGTACTACCATATACTCTACTGCTCTATATGTTGCACAAACCACCACTTGGACATTTTTTTTGCAGTTTCCACCATGTGGTGGTCTAATATGTTGCAAATTTCACCACTTGGTTATCTAATCAGCTAGTTAGTCATGTTGATAGCAAAATCGACAAGTGGGTTCAACATGTCAATGCTCCAATTAATGTTTTAGAAAAAATAAATTTTTCAAAATTCGTACTTCTTTTATTTAGCTATTTAAAAATGCTTATTCATTTATTTCAACAAATATTGTGCGGTCTTGAATTTTTTTCAAACAAATATTATGGCATCGGGTTCGGGACTCCTGAAAAGGACTGGCCGTGGTACGGGAACCCGAAATGATGCCCACAACATGGTCGAAAGTGGCAAGGAACCCATCGAGGTGGATGAACTCGGGAAACCTTGGTAGAGGTAGGGATCTTGAGGAGGCCATTAGGGTTAGCCTACCCCCCAATAAGCGTATGAACGAAAAAAATTCACATAAGTAGTAGCTATTATTAAAATTTCACAAATATTACGCGCTTTTGAATATTTCAAAAGTATTGTGGCGTCACGCTGGCCTTGCCCGAATTTTACCTTTCAGGCTGGATGTCACGAGCATGATCACTCAACCAACCGGGTCCAAACATATATATACAATTGGCCTCCTCGAGCCTACACCGACCAGATTGTCGCTGAAACTGGATCATATAGTTTCTATTGGATTGATGTCCTAAGGAAATATTCCAACAACGGAAGTTGTTTGATTCGTTGTATTATATTCCTTTGGAATCTTGTTGGGCTTGTTTGGTTCGAAGAAAATTCATAGAAATTTTGTGGGATTCAAATCTCAGTGGCTCCTTTGATTCTTGAATACATGATAATTCATACTAATTCACGTGTTTTTTGTGTAGCACTACAACCAAAGAACATGCAATTCAAATTTGTGTGATTTCTCTCATATAGGATTAATTCAACATGCAATCATATTCAATTCCTACATTATTTCTATTTTAACATTATGTACACATCATGCATGCGACCCAAACAATGCGTACATGGTGGGGGGGTTGTTTCGTTGCAAAAGCAGTTGGTCACACCACAAACAAACATGCAACAATTAATCTAAATTCACGCGGTTTCCCCGCGATGCAACCAAACAATATTCGATGAAACTAAGCATGGCATAAACATATACAATACACACCATAGATTTTGGCTGCTTTGATTATTCGCAAGATTTTCAAAGTGCGGGAATATGAAAATTGTATGATTAGAGAGTGATGATCATCTCCAAATATATAGGATTGAGAAACAACGGTATTTGGATCCAATAACATTTGATTGCGTGTGAAAACCAAAAGAAATACTAGTAGTAACATACGGTTACACAATGAAGGATTTTTTGTTTTTGTATAAAAATGTATTGTCAATGAATTCTGAAAATTGCAATCCTATGAATTAAACAATCAGAAATCGTGTCAGACTAATTCCTACGTTTCGAGATTCTAGTACGGAGTATGATTTCTTTGAAGGGGCGCAGAGGGACGTGGGTAGCAATGTCTAGTCCCTGTCTTGTCTGTATACACTGTACTTACGTCAGACTAGTGTTGCTCATGAAGTCTTAATCTGACGTACTCTGAAGCTAGATGCATCACCGTTTCCAGTCTCTGTCCTCGTTTTTTCGGCAAAATAGACAGAAATAACCCAAAGTCGAAAAGATTGGGAAAAACAAACTTTCGACATACTAGCAAGATTGGGTTATTTTTGTCCAAATTCTCGTTTTTTTCTCTTGGCTTCCCTACCCTTGAATCCATGTCACTTACGTGTGTTGCCCATGCATGCGTCATGTCCCACACTTCAGTGAGCACAAGTGACGTGATGTACGTACGCAAACTCCCAGCAATCTTCTTTGTCAAGAGAAGACGCATCAAGATTCAAGACCCGATCGCATTTCTTGCTTTCAGCCTGGGGTCCTCCATGTAAAAGTTAGGGATTTAGATGTAATTTCATGTTTATTTTGTGTGCTGTTGTAAACTGTTGATTTTTTATGTCCATTTGAATCTTGGTCAAATCCTAGGTTTGACCTAGATTTAAACAAGTTTAAAATATGAAAATGAAAAAGTAAGCCTGGATCCTCCTTAGTCAATCCAAAATGAAGCTTTTGGGAGGTTTTTTGAAATTTCCATGTTTGAAACCCAAAACCACTTCTTTTCATGCTAGACTTCATAAGACATAGTTTAGGGATAGGGGTAGATACATGATTTGTCTGGTTTCAGTATGTCTAGAGCTTGTTTATCCACTTGAATGCTTACTATATGACATAAGAAGACTATGTGCTATGGTTTTTCATTTATCTATTTTTTTGAATTTTATGCCCATTTGAATCTTGGTCAAATCCCAGGTTTGACGAGGTTTTAAACAAGTTTAAAACTTGAAAATGAAAAGGTGTAAGCATGGATCCTTCGTAGTCACTCTAAAATGAAGCTTTATTTTGGGAGGTTCTCGAAATTTCCATGCATGCTTGAAACTCAAAACCACTTTTCTTCAAGCTTGACTTCATAAGACAAAGTTTAATTAGGGTTAGGGGTAGATACACGATTTTTCTGGTTTGAATATGTCTAGACCTTGTTTATCAACTTGAATGTTTACTATATGACATAATTAAGAAGGCTATGTACGTGCTTTGGTTTTTCATTCTTTAATTAGATTTTTGTCTGAATTTTTATGCCCATTTGAATCTTGGTCAAATCCTAGGTTTGACCAAGATTTAAATAAGTTTAAAACATGAAAATGAAAAGATAAGCATCGATCCTTCTTACTCGCTCTAAAATGAAGCTTTTGGTTTTTTGAAATTTCCATGTTTGAAACCCAAAACCACTTCTCTTCATGCTTGACTTCATAAGACGAAGTTTAGGGTCGATAGGGGTAGATACATGATTTGTCTGGTTTGAATATGTCTAGACCTTGTTTATGAACTTGAATGCTTACTATATGACATAAGAAGACTATGTGCTTTGGTTTTTTTATTTTTTTATTTTATGCCCATTTTAATATTGGTCAAATCCTAGGTTTGACCAAGATTTAAACAAGTTTAAAACATGAAAATGAAAAGGTAAGCCTGGATCCTTCTTAGTCACTCTAAAATGAAGCTTTTGGGAGGTTTTTGAAATTTCCATGTTTGAAACCAAAAACCACTTCTCTTCATGCTTGACTTCATAAGACAGAGTTTAGGGTTAGGGGTAGATACATGATTTGTCTTATTTGAATATGTATAGACCTTGTTTGTCAACTTTTGAATGCTCTTACTATATATATATGTGACATAAGAAGACTATGTGCTTTTGTTTTTCATTTTTCTGATTTTTTAAATTTTATGCCCATTTAAATCTTGGTCAAATCCTGGTTTGACAATGATTTTAACAAGTTTAAAATATGAAAATGAAAAGGTAAGCATTGATCATTCTTAGTCACTCTAAAATGAAGCTTTTGGTAGGTTTTTGAAATTTCCATATTTGAAACCCAAAACCACTTCTCTTCATGCTTGACTACATAAGACAAAGTTTAGGGTTAGGGAGTAGATACATGATTTTTCTTGTTTGAATATGTCTAGACCTTGTTTATCAACTTTAATGCTACTATATGACATAAGAAAACTATGTGCTTTGGTTTTTCATTTTTCTGATATTTTTTGGAATTTTGATGCACATTTGAATCTTGGTCAAATCCTAGCTAGGTTTGACCAAGATTTAAACAAGTATATATAGAACATGAAAATGAAAAGGGAAGCATGTATCCTTCTTAATTAGTCACCCCATGCATGTTTGAAACCTAAAACCACTTATCTTCATGCTTGACTTCGTCATAAGACAGAGTTTAGGGGTTTTAGGGGGTAGATACATGATTTGTCTAGCTAGTTTGAATATGTCTAGACCTTGATTATCAACTTTAATGCTTACTATATGACATATAAGAAGACTATGTGCGCTTTGGTTTTTCATTTTTCGGTTTTTTTATTTTATGCCCATTTGAATCTTGGTCAAATCCTAGATTTGACCAAGATTTAAACAAGTTTAAAACATGGAAATGAAAAGGTAAGCATCGATCCTTCTTAGTCGCTCTAAAATGAAGCTGAATTTTGGGAGGTTTTTGAAATTTCCATGTTTTTGAAACCCAAAACCACTTCTCTTCATGCTTGACTTCATAAGACGAAGTTTAGGGTCGATAGGGGGTAGATACATGATTTGTCTTGTTTGAATATGTCTAGACCTTGTTTATCAACTTGAATGCTTACTAGCTATATGACATAAGAGGACTATGTGCATTGGTATTTCATTTTTTGATTTTTATGCCCATTTGAGAATCTTGGTAAAATCCTAGGTTTGTTGAGCAAGATTTAAACAAGTTTAACATGTGAAAATGATAAGGTAATTAAGTCTGGATCTTTTTTGAAACCCAAAACCACTTCTCTTCATGCTTGACTTCATAAGACGAAGTTTAGGGTCGATAGGGGGTAGATACATGATTTGTCTTGTTTGAATATGTCTAGACCATGTTTATCAACTTGAATGCTTACTATATGACATAAGAAGGCTATGTGCTTTGGTCTTTCATTCTTTCGATTTTTTTCTGAATTTTTATGCCCATTTGAATCTTGGTCAAATCCTAGGTTCGACCAAGATTTAAACAAGTTTAAAACATGACAATGAAAAGGTAATTAATCATGGATCCTTCTTAATTAACCAGCCAGTCTAATTAAAATGAAGCTTTTTGGGAGGTTTTTGAAATTTCCATGTTTGAAACCCAAAACCACACTTCTCTGCTTCATGCTTGACTTCATATATAATTAAGACAAAGTTTAGGGTTAGGGGTACATGATTTGTCTGGTTTGAATATGTCTAGACCTTGTTTATGAACTTTTGAATGCTTACTATATATATGTATGTGACATAAGAAAACTATGTGCTTTGGTTTTTCATTTTTCTGATTTTTTTGGAATTTTGATGCACATTTGAATCTTGGTCAAATCCTAGGTTTGACCAAGATTTAAACAAGTATAGAACATGGAAATGAAAATGGAAGCCTGTATCCTTCTTAGTCACCCTAAAATGAAGTTTTTGGGAGGTTTTTGAAATTTCCATGTTTGAAACCCAAAACCACTTATCTTCATGCTTGACTTCGTCATAAGACAGAGTTTAGGGGTTAGGGGGTAGATACATGATTTGTCTAGCTAGTTTGAATATGTCCAGACCTTGTTTATCAACTTTAATGCTTACTATATGACATATAAGAAGACTATGTGCGCTTTGGTTTTTCATTTTTATGTTTTTTTATTTTATGCCCATTTGAATCTTGGTCAAATCCTAGAGATTGACTTCATAATACAGAGTTTAGGGTTAGGGGTAGATATACACATGATTTTTCTGGTTTGAATATGTCTAGACCTTATTTATCAACTTGAGTGTTTACTATATGACATAATTAAGAAGGCTATGTGCTTTGGTTTTTCATTCTTTAGATTTTTTGTCTGAATTTTTATGCCCATTTGAATCTTGGTCAAATCCTAGGTTTGACCAAGATTTAAATAAGTTTAAAACATGGAAATGAAAAGGTAAAAGCATCGATCCTTCTTAGTCGCTCTAAAATGAAGCTGAATTTTGGGAGGTTTTTGAAATTTCCATGTTTGAAACCCAAAACCACTTCTCTTCATGCTTGACTTCATAAGACGAAGTAGGGACGATAGGGGGTAGATACATGATTTGTCTGGTTAATTTGGATATATCTAGACCTTGTTTATCAACTTGAATGCTTATGATATGACATAAGAACACTATGTGCTTTTTTTTATTTTTTTTGTGCCCATTTGAATCTTGGTCAAATCCTAGGTTTGACCAAGATTTAAACAAGTATAGAACATGAAAATGAAAAGGGAAGCCTGTATCCTTCTTACTCACCCTAAAATGAAGTTTTGGGAGGTTTTTGAAATGTCCATGTTTGAAACCCAAAACCACTTCTCTTCATTCTTGACTTCTTAAGACATAGTTTAGGGGTTAGCGGGTAGATACATGATTAGTATGGTTTGAATATGTCTAGACCTTGTTTATCAACTTTAATGCTTACTACATGACATAAGAAGACTATGTGCTTTGGTTTTTCATTTTTCTGTTTTTTTTTGAATTTTCTGCCAATTTTGTTTGACCAAGATTTAGACAAGTTTTACACGTGAAAACGAATAAGTAAGCCTGGATCCTTCTTAGTCACTCCAAAATGTACCAATTGATAGGTGCGTTAACTTTGCTTCATGGAAAAAATAATGTCATGTAAATGAGTTAACTTGGATTTCCTACCCTTGAATCCATAGGAAACTTTGTTCTAATGCACTATAATAATCAACCGAGTTTTTACACCAACAGGTCTGTCACTTACGTGTGGTGCCCATGCGTGAGGTCCCACACTTCAGTGAGCACAAGTCACGTGCAATAGGTACGCAAACTCCCAGCCATTTTCTTTGTCAAGAGAAGACGCATCAGGATGCGTATTGGAAGTCTGTGGGTCCTTCTGGATCCTTCGGTCGTCCCTCTCAAAAAAAAAAAATCTCTCTCATTCTCGGCCTCGCTCGACTCGCTCGCTCGCTCGCTCGCACCTCCTGCTCACTGACAAACCCTGCACAAAAGTCAACATCATCACCCGAAAAAGGGGAGACACCATAATTCTCTCCCTTCTTCTCTCCTTCCGAGTGATCCCTCTTCCTCCGAGTTTCACTCGACGGGCAAACACACATGTGCTGCATAGTAATAATAAAAAGGTAGAAAAATCGACCTACGAATCTATAATTAAATAGGTTAAACTAGGGTTTTGCCCAGTACTACAGATCAAGGTTCAAAAAATCCAACTACGGGGTTCGAACAACCCCATTTCTAATCCAAGATTTTTTTCGACCTCATCCAATGGCCTCAAACTATAGGCCGGGTTAGCATCTAGTGCAGTATGTGTGAGAATGTATGCACTATGTGTGCTATAACTTGTGTGTCTTTCAAATTTGAACCAAATTTGAATAAGTTTGAAATATTTGAAATGGGGCTTTTGGCTTAAACGTTTGAAACCCAAAACGACTTCTCCTCATGCTAGACTTCATAAGACCGAGTTTAGGGTTAGGGGTAGATACATGATTTGTCTGGTTTGAATATGTCTAAACCTTGTTTATCAACTTGAATGCTTACTATATGACATAAGAAGACCATGTGCTTTTGTTTTTCATTTTTCTATTTTTTTAAGAATTTTATGCACATTTGATTCTGGTCAAATCCTAGGTTCAACCAAGATTTAAACAAGTTTCAAGCATGAAAATGAAAACGTAATCCAAGATCCTTCTTAATTAGTCACTCTAAAATATATGAAGCTTTTGGGACGTACTTGAAATTTCCATGTTTGAAACCCAAAACCAATTCTCTTCATGATTGACTTCATAAGACAGAGTTTAGGGGTAGGGGTAGATATACACATGATTTTTCTGGTTTGAATATGTCTAGACCTTGTTTATCAACTTGAGTGTTTACTATATGACATAATTAAGAAGGCTATGTGCTTTGGTTTTTCATTCTTTAGATTTTTTGTCTGAATAATTTTTATGCCCATTTGAATCTTGGTCAAATCCTAGGTTTGACCAAGATTTAAATAAGTTTAAAACATGGAAATGAAAAGGTAAAAGCATCGATCCTTCTTAGTCGCTCTAAAATGAAGCTGAATTTTGGGAGGTTTTTGAAATTTCCATGTTTGAAACCTAAAACCACTTATCTTCATGCTTGACTTCGTCATAAGACAGAGTTTAGGGGTTTTAATTAGGGGGTAGATACATGATTTGTCTAGCTAGTTTGAATATGTCTCTAGACCTTGTTTATCAACTTGAATGCTTACTAGCTATATGACATAAGAGGACTATGTGCATTGGTATTTCATTTTTTGATTTTTATGCCCATTTGAGAATCTTGGTAAAATCCTAGGTTTGTTGAGCAAGATTTAAACAAGTTTAACATTTGAAAATGATAAGGTAATTAAGTCTGGATCTTTCTCTTAGTAACTCTAAAATGAAGCTTTTGGGAGGTTCTTGAATTTACCATGTTTGAAACCCAAAACCACCGTACTTCTTTTCATGCTTGACTTCATAAGACAGAGTTTAGGGTTAGGGGTAGATACATGATTTTTCTGGTTTGAATATGTCTAGACCATGTTTATCAACTTGAATGCTTACTATATGACATAAGAAGGCTATGTGCTTTGGTTTTTCATTCTTTCGATTTTTTTTCTGAATTTTTATGCCCATTTGAATCTTGGTCAAATCCTAGGTTCGACCAAGATTTAAACAAGTTTAAAACATGACAATGAAAAGGTAATTAATCATGGATCCTTCTTAATTAACCAGCCAGTCTAATTAAAATGAAGCTTTTTGGGAGGTTTTTGAAATTTCCATGTTTGAAACCCAAAACCACACTTCTCTGCTTCATGCTTGACTTCATATATAATTAAGACAAAGTTTAGGGTTAGGGGTACATGATTTGTCTGGTTTGAATATGTCTAGACCTTGTTTATCAACTTGAATGCTTACTATATGACATAAGAAGACTATGTGCTTTGGTTTTTTATTTTATTTATTTTTTATTTTATGCCCATTTGAATATTGGTTAAATCCTAGGTTTGAACAAGATTTAAACAAGTTTAAAACATGAAAATGAAAAGGTAAGCCTGGATCCTTCTTAACTAGTCACTCTAAAATGAAGCTTTAATTTTGGGAGGTTTTTGAAATATATTTCCATGTTTGAAACCCAAAACCACTTCTCTTCATGCTTGACTTCATAAGACGAAGTTTAGGGTCGATAGGGGTTAGATACATGATTTGTCTGGTTTGAATATGTCTAGACCATGTTCATCAAATCCTAGGTTTGACCAAGATTTAAACAAGTTTAAAACATGAAAATGAAAAGCGAAGCATGTGTCCTTCTTAGTCACTCTAAAATGAAGTTTTTGGGCAGTTTTTGAAATTTCCATGTTTGAAACCCAAAACCACTTCTCTTCATGCTTGACTTCATAATTAAGACATAGTTTAGGGGTTAGGGGGTAGATACATGATTTGTATGGTTTGAATATGTCTAGACCATGTTTATCAACTTTAATGCTTACTATATGACATAAGAAGACTATGTGCTTTGGTTTTTCATTTTTCTGTTTTTTTTAGAATTTTGATGCACATTTGAATCTTGGTCAAATCCTAGGTTTGACCAAGATTTAAACAAGTATATATAGAACATGAAAATGAAAAGGGAAGCCTGTATCCTTCTTAGTCACCCTAAAATGAAGTTTTCGGGAGGTTTTTGAAATTTCCATGTTTGAAACCCAAAACCACTTATCTTCATGCTTGAGCAAGATTTGACCAAGATTTAAACAAGTTTAAATCATGAAAATGGAAAGGTAAGCCTGGATCCTTCTTAGTCGCTCTAAAATGAAGCTTTTGGGATGTTCTTGAAATTTCCATGTTTGAAACCCGGCCAAAACGACTTTTCTTCATGCTAGACTTCATAAGATCGACACGGGGTACATATATACATGATTTGTCTGGTTTGGATATATCTAGACCTTGTTTATCAACTTGAATGCTTACGATATGACATAAGAACACTATGTGCTTTTTGTTTTTCATTTTTTGTGCCTATTTGTATCTTGGTCAAATCCTAGGTTTGACCAAGATTTAAACAAGTTTAAAACATGAAAATGAAAAGGGAAACATGTATCCTTCTTAGTCACTCTAAAATGAAGTTTTTGGGAGGTTTTTGAAATTTCCATGTTTGAAACCTAAAACCACTTCTCTTCATGCTTGACTTCATAAGACAGAGTTTAGGGTTAGAGGGGTAGATACATGATTTGTCTTATTTGAATATGTCTAGCTAGACCTTGTTTATCAACTTTTGAATGCTTACTATATATATATGTGACATAAGAAGACTATGTGCTTTTGTTTTTCATTTTTCCGATTTTTTAATTTTATGCCAATTTAAATCTTGGTCAAATCCTAGGTTTGACAATGATTTAAACAAGTTTCAAATATGAAAATGAAAAGGCAAGCATGGATCCTTCTTAGTCACTCTAAAATGAAGCTTTTGATAGGTTTTTGAAATTTCCATATTTGAAACCCAAAACCACTTCTCTTCATGCTTGACTACATAAGACAAAGTTTAGGGTTAGGGGGTAGATACATGATTTTTCTTGTTTGAATATGTCTAGACCCTTGTTTATCAACTTTAATGCTTACTATATGACATAAGAAAACTATGTGCTTTGCTTTGGTTTTTCATTTTTCTGATTTTTTTGGAATTTTGATGCACATTTGAATCATGGTCAAATCCTAGGTTTGACCAAGATTTAAACAAGTATAGAACATGAAAATGAAAAGGGAAGCCTGTATCCTTCTTAGTCACCCTAAAATGAAGTTTTTGGGAGGTTTTCAAAATTTCCATGTTTGAAACCCAAAACCACTTAATCTTCATGCTTGACTTCGTCATAAGATAGAGTTTAGGGGTTAGCGGGTAGATACATGATTAGTATGGTTTGAATATGTCTAGACCTTGTTTATCAACTTTAATGCTTACTACATGACATAAGAAGACTATGTGCTTTGGTTTTTCATTTTTCTGTTTTTTTTGAATTTTCTGCCAATTTTGTTTGACCAAGATTTAGACAAGTTTTACACGTGAAAACGAATAAGTAAGCCTGGATCCTTCTTAGTCACTCCAAAATGTACCAATTGATAGGTGCGTTAACTTTGCTTCATGGAAAAAATAATGTCATGTAAATGAGTTAACTTGGATTTCCTACCCTTGAATCCATAGGAAACTTTGTTCTAATGCACTATAATAATCAACCGAGTTTTTACACCAACAGGTCTGTCACTTACGTGTGGTGCCCATGCGTGAGGTCCCACACTTCAGTGAGCACAAGTCACGTGCAATAGGTACGCAAACTCCCAGCCATTTTCTTTGTCAAGAGAAAGACGCATCAGGATGCGTATTGGAAGTCTGTGGGTCCTTCTGGATCCTTCGGTCGTCCCTCTAAAAAAATAAAAAAAAAATCTCTCTCATTCTCGGCCTCGCTCGACTCGCTCGCTCGCTCGCTCGCTCGCTCGCACCTCCTGCTCACTGACAAACCCTGCACAAAAGTCAACATCATCACCCGAAAAAGGGGAGACACCATAATTCTCTCCCTTCTTCTCTCCTTCCGAGTGATCCCTCTTCCTCCGAGTTTCACTCGACGGGCAAACACACATGTGCTGCATAGTAATAATAAAAAGGTAGAAAAATCGACCTACGAATCTATAATTAAATAGGTTAAACTAGGGTTTTGCCCAGTACTACAGATCAAGGTTCAAAAAATCCAACTACGGGGTTCGAACAACCCCATTTCTAATCCAAGATTTTTTCGACCTCATCCAATGGCCTCAAACTATAGGCCGGGTTAGCATCTAGTGCAGTATGTGTGAGAATGTATGCACTATGTGTGCTATAACTTGTGTGTCTTTCAAATTTGAACCAAATTTGAATAAGTTTGAAATATTTGAAATGGGGCTTTTGGCTTAAACGTTTGAAACCCAAAACGACTTCTCCTCATGCTAGACTTCATAAGACCGAGTTTAGGGTTAGGGGTAGATACATGATTTGTCTGGTTTGAATATGTCTAAACCTTGTTTATCAACTTGAATGCTTACTATATGACATAAGAAGACCATGTGCTTTTGTTTTTCATTTTTCTATTTTTTTAAGAATTTTATGCACATTTGATTCTGGTCAAATCCTAGGTTCAACCAAGATTTAAACAAGTTTCAAGCATGAAAATGAAAACGTAATCCAAGATCCTTCTTAATTAGTCACTCTAAAATATATGAAGCTTTTGGGACGTACTTGAAATTTCCATGTTTGAAACCCAAAACCAATTCTCTTCATGATTGACTTCATAAGACAGAGTTTAGGGGTAGGGGTAGATATACACATGATTTTTCTGGTTTGAATATGTCTAGACCTTGTTTATCAACTTGAGTGTTTACTATATGACATAATTAAGAAGGCTATGTGCTTTGGTTTTTCATTCTTTAGATTTTTTGTCTGAATAATTTTTATGCCCATTTGAATCTTGGTCAAATCCTAGGTTTGACCAAGATTTAAATAAGTTTAAAACATGGAAATGAAAAGGTAAAAGCATCGATCCTTCTTAGTCGCTCTAAAATGAAGCTGAATTTTGGGAGGTTTTTGAAATTTCCATGTTTGAAACCTAAAACCACTTATCTTCATGCTTGACTTCGTCATAAGACAGAGTTTAGGGGTTTTAATTAGGGGGTAGATACATGATTTGTCTAGCTAGTTTGAATATGTCTCTAGACCTTGTTTATCAACTTGAATGCTTACTAGCTATATGACATAAGAGGACTATGTGCATTGGTATTTCATTTTTTGATTTTTATGCCCATTTGAGAATCTTGGTAAAATCCTAGGTTTGTTGAGCAAGATTTAAACAAGTTTAACATTTGAAAATGATAAGGTAATTAAGTCTGGATCTTTCTCTTAGTAACTCTAAAATGAAGCTTTTGGGAGGTTCTTGAATTTACCATGTTTGAAACCCAAAACCACCGTACTTCTTTTCATGCTTGACTTCATAAGACAGAGTTTAGGGTTAGGGGTAGATACATGATTTTTCTGGTTTGAATATGTCTAGACCATGTTTATCAACTTGAATGCTTACTATATGACATAAGAAGGCTATGTGCTTTGGTTTTTCATTCTTTCGATTTTTTTCTGAATTTTTATGCCCATTTGAATCTTGGTCAAATCCTAGGTTCGACCAAGATTTAAACAAGTTTAAAACATGACAATGAAAAGGTAATTAATCATGGATCCTTCTTAATTAACCAGCCAGTCTAATTAAAATGAAGCTTTTTGGGAGGTTTTTGAAATTTCCATGTTTGAAACCCAAAACCACACTTCTCTGCTTCATGCTTGACTTCATATATAATTAAGACAAAGTTTAGGGTTAGGGGTACATGATTTGTCTGGTTTGAATATGTCTAGACCTTGTTTATCAACTTGAATGCTTACTATATGACATAAGAAGACTATGTGCTTTGGTTTTTTATTTTATTTATTTTTTATTTTATGCCCATTTGAATATTGGTTAAATCCTAGGTTTGAACAAGATTTAAACAAGTTTAAAACATGAAAATGAAAAGGTAAGCCTGGATCCTTCTTAACTAGTCACTCTAAAATGAAGCTTTAATTTTGGGAGGTTTTTGAAATATATTTCCATGTTTGAAACCCAAAACCACTTCTCTTCATGCTTGACTTCATAAGACGAAGTTTAGGGTCGATAGGGGGTAGATACATGATTTGTCTGGTTTGAATATGTCTAGACCATGTTCATCAAATCCTAGGTTTGACCAAGATTTAAACAAGTTTAAAACATGAAAATGAAAAGCGAAGCATGTGTCCTTCTTAGTCACTCTAAAATGAAGTTTTTGGGCAGTTTTTGAAATTTCCATGTTTGAAACCCAAAACCACTTCTCTTCATGCTTGACTTCATAATTAAGACATAGTTTAGGGGTTAGGGGGTAGATACATGATTTGTATGGTTTGAATAT
The DNA here is from genome assembly GCA_030979885.1 of Lolium multiflorum. Lineage (NCBI taxonomy): Eukaryota > Viridiplantae > Streptophyta > Magnoliopsida > Poales > Poaceae > Lolium > Lolium multiflorum. The sequence goes on along the minus strand of JAUUTY010000321.1, from coordinate 42,295 downwards.
GTCTAGACCATGTTTATCAACTTTAATGCTTACTATATGACATAAGAAGACTATGTGCTTTGGTTTTTCATTTTTTTTTTTTAGAATTTTGATGCACATTTGAATCTTGGTCAAATCCTAGGTTTGACCAAGATTTAAACAAGTATATATAGAACATGAAAATGAAAAGGGAAGCCTGTATCCTTCTTAGTCACCCTAAAATGAAGTTTTCGGGAGGTTTTTGAAATTTCCATGTTTGAAACCCAAAACCACTTATCTTCATGCTTGAGCAAGATTTGACCAAGATTTAAACAAGTTTAAATCATGAAAATGGAAAGGTAAGCCTGGATCCTTCTTAGTCGCTCTAAAATGAAGCTTTTGGGATGTTCTTGAAATTTCCATGTTTGAAACCCGGCCAAAACGACTTTTCTTCATGCTAGACTTCATAAGATCGACACGGGGTACATATATACATGATTTGTCTGGTTTGGATATATCTAGACCTTGTTTATCAACTTGAATGCTTACGATATGACATAAGAACACTATGTGCTTTTTGTTTTTCATTTTTTGTGCCTATTTGTATCTTGGTCAAATCCTAGGTTTGACCAAGATTTAAACAAGTTTAAAACATGAAAATGAAAAGGAAACATGTATCCTTCTTAGTCACTCTAAAATGAAGTTTTGGGAGGTTTTTGAAATTTCCATGTTTGAAACCTAAAACCACTTCTCTTCATGCTTGACTTCATAAGACAGAGTTTAGGGTTAGAGGGGTAGATACATGATTTGTCTTATTTGAATATGTCTAGCTAGACCTTGTTTATCAACTTTTGAATGCTTACTATATATATATATGTGACATAAGAAGACTATGTGCTTTTGTTTTTCATTTTTCCGATTTTTTAATTTTATGCCAATTTAAATCTTGGTCAAATCCTAGGTTTGACAATGATTTAAACAAGTTTCAAATATGAAAATGAAAAGGCAAGCATGGATCCTTCTTAGTCACTCTAAAATGAAGCTTTTGATAGGTTTTTGAAATTTCCATATTTGAAACCCAAAACCACTTCTCTTCATGCTTGACTACATAAGACAAAGTTTAGGGTTAGGGGGTAGATACATGATTTTTCTTGTTTGAATATGTCTAGACCCTTGTTTATCAACTTTAATGCTTACTATATGACATAAGAAAACTATGTGCTTTGCTTTGGTTTTTCATTTTTCTGATTTTTTTGGAATTTTGATGCACATTTGAATCATGGTCAAATCCTAGGTTTGACCAAGATTTAAACAAGTATAGAACATGAAAATGAAAAGGGAAGCCTGTATCCTTCTTAGTCACCCTAAAATGAAATTTTGGGAGGTTTTCAAAATTTCCATGTTTGAAACCCAAAACCACTTAATCTTCATGCTTGACTTCGTCATAAGATAGAGTTTAGGGGTTAGCGGGTAGATACATGATTAGTATGGTTTGAATATGTCTAGACCTTGTTTATCAACTTTAATGCTTACTACATGACATAAGAAGACTATGTGCTTTGGTTTTTCATTTTTCTTTTTTTTGAATTTTCTGCCAATTTTGTTTGACCAAGATTTAGACAAGTTTTACACGTGAAAACGAATAAGTAAGCCTGGATCCTTCTTAGTCACTCCAAAATGTACCAATTGATAGGTGCGTTAACTTTGCTTCATGGAAAAAATAATGTCATGTAAATGAGTTAACTTGGATTTCCTACCCTTGAATCCATAGGAAACTTTGTTCTAATGCACTATAATAATCAACCGAGTTTTTACACCAACAGGTCTGTCACTTACGTGTGGTGCCCATGCGTGAGGTCCCACACTTCAGTGAGCACAAGTCACGTGCAATAGGTACGCAAACTCCCAGCCATTTTCTTTGTCAAGAAAAGACGCATCAGGATGCGTATTGGAAGTCTGTGGGTCCTTCTGGATCCTTCGGTCGTCCCTCTCAAAAAAAAAAATCTCTCTCATTCTCGGCCTCGCTCGACTCGCTCGCTCGCTCGCTCGCTCGCACCTCCTGCTCACTGACAAACCCTGCACAAAAGTCAACATCATCACCCGAAAAAGGGGAGACACCATAATTCTCTCCCTTCTTCTCTCCTTCCGAGTGATCCCTCTTCCTCCGAGTTTCACTCGACGGGCAAACACACATGTGCTGCATAGTAATAATAAAAAGGTAGAAAAATCGACCTACGAATCTATAATTAAATAGGTTAAACTAGGGTTTTGCCCAGTACTACAGATCAAGGTTCAAAAAATCCAACTACGGGGTTCGAACAACCCCATTTCTAATCCAAGAATTTTTTCGACCTCATCCAATGGCCTCAAACTATAGGCCGGGTTAGCATCTAGTGCAGTATGTGTGAGAATGTATGCACTATGTGTGCTATAACTTGTGTGTCTTTCAAATTTGAACCAAATTTGAATAAGTTTGAAATATTTGAAATGGGGCTTTTGGCTTAAACGTTTGAAACCCAAAACGACTTCTCCTCATGCTAGACTTCATAAGACCGAGTTTAGGGTTAGGGGGTAGATACATGATTTGTCTGGTTTGAATATGTCTAAACCTTGTTTATCAACTTGAATGCTTACTATATGACATAAGAAGACCATGTGCTTTTGTTTTTCATTTTTCTATTTTTTAAGAATTTTATGCACATTTGATTCTGGTCAAATCCTAGGTTCAACCAAGATTTAAACAAGTTTCAAGCATGAAAATGAAAACGTAATCCAAGATCCTTCTTAATTAGTCACTCTAAAATATATGAAGCTTTTGGGACGTACTTGAAATTTCCATGTTTGAAACCCAAAACCAATTCTCTTCATGATTGACTTCATAAGACAGAGTTTAGGGGTAGGGGTAGATATACACATGATTTTTCTGGTTTGAATATGTCTAGACCTTGTTTATCAACTTGAGTGTTTACTATATGACATAATTAAGAAGGCTATGTGCTTTGGTTTTTCATTCTTTAGATTTTTTGTCTGAATAATTTTTATGCCCATTTGAATCTTGGTCAAATCCTAGGTTTGACCAAGATTTAAATAAGTTTAAAACATGGAAATGAAAAGGTAAAAGCATCGATCCTTCTTAGTCGCTCTAAAATGAAGCTGAATTTTGGGAGGTTTTTGAAATTTCCATGTTTGAAACCTAAAACCACTTATCTTCATGCTTGACTTCGTCATAAGACAGAGTTTAGGGGTTTTAATTAGGGGGTAGATACATGATTTGTCTAGCTAGTTTGAATATGTCTAGACCTTGTTTATCAACTTGAATGCTTACTAGCTATATGACATAAGAGGACTATGTGCATTGGTATTTCATTTTTTGATTTTTATGCCCATTTGAGAATCTTGGTAAAATCCTAGGTTTGTTGAGCAAGATTTAAACAAGTTTAACATGTGAAAATGATAAGGTAATTAAGTCTGGATCTTTCTCTTAGTAACTCTAAAATGAAGCTTTTGGGAGGTTCTTGAATTTACCATGTTTGAAACCCAAAACCACCGTACTTCTTTTCATGCTTGACTTCATAAGACAGAGTTTAGGGTTAGGGGTAGATACATGATTTTTCTGGTTTGAATATGTCTAGACCATGTTTATCAACTTGAATGCTTACTATATGACATAAGAAGGCTATGTGCTTTGGTTTTTCATTCTTTCGATTTTTTTCTGAATTTTTATGCCCATTTGAATCTTGGTCAAATCCTAGGTTCGACCAAGATTTAAACAAGTTTAAAACATGACAATGAAAAGGTAATTAATCATGGATCCTTCTTAATTAACCAGCCAGTCTAATTAAAATGAAGCTTTTTGGGAGGTTTTTGAAATTTCCATGTTTGAAACCCAAAACCACACTTCTCTGCTTCATGCTTGACTTCATATATAATTAAGACAAAGTTTAGGGTTAGGGGGTACATGATTTGTCTGGTTTGAATATGTCTAGACCTTGTTTATCAACTTTTGAATGCTTACTATATATATGTATGTGACATAAGAAAACTATGTGCTTTGGTTTTTCATTTTTCTGATTTTTTTTGGAATTTTGATGCACATTTGAATCTTGGTCAAATCCTAGGTTTGACCAAGATTTAAACAAGTATAGAACATGGAAATGAAAAATGGAAGCCTGTATCCTTCTTAGTCACCCTAAAATGAAGTTTTTGGGAGGTTTTTGAAATTTCCATGTTTGAAACCCAAAACCACTTATCTTCATGCTTGACTTCGTCATAAGACAGAGTTTAGGGGTTGGGGGTAGATACATGATTTGTCTAGCTAGTTTGAATATGTCCAGACCTTGTTTATCAACTTTAATGCTTACTATATGACATATAAGAAGACTATGTGCGCTTTGGTTTTTCATTTTTATGTTTTTTTATTTTATGCCCATTTGAATCTTGGTCAAATCCTAGAGATTGACTTCATAATACAGAGTTTAGGGTTAGGGGTAGATATACACATGATTTTTCTGGTTTGAATATGTCTAGACCTTATTTATCAACTTGAGTGTTTACTATATGACATAATTAAGAAGGCTATGTGCTTTGGTTTTTCATTCTTTAGATTTTTTGTCTGAATTTTTATGCCCATTTGAATCTTGGTCAAATCCTAGGTTTGACCAAGATTTAAATAAGTTTAAAACATGGAAATGAAAAGGTAAAAGCATCGATCCTTCTTAGTCGCTCTAAAATGAAGCTGAATTTTGGGAGGTTTTTGAAATTTCCATGTTTGAAACCCAAAACCACTTCTCTTCATGCTTGACTTCATAAGACGAAGTAGGGACGATAGGGGGTAGATACATGATTTGTCTGGTTAATTTGGATATATCTAGACCTTGTTTATCAACTTGAATGCTTATGATATGACATAAGAACACTATGTGCTTTTTTTTATTTTTTTGTGCCCATTTGAATCTTGGTCAAATCCTAGGTTTGACCAAGATTTAAACAAGTATAGAACATGAAAATGAAAAGGGAAGCCTGTATCCTTCTTACTCACCCTAAAATGAAGTTTTGGGAGGTTTTTGAAATGTCCATGTTTGAAACCCAAAACCACTTCTCTTCATTCTTGACTTCTTAAGACATAGTTTAGGGGTTAGCGGGTAGATACATGATTAGTATGGTTTGAATATGTCTAGACCTTGTTTATCAACTTTAATGCTTACTACATGACATAAGAAGACTATGTGCTTTGGTTTTTCATTTTTCTGTTTTTTTTTGAATTTTCTGCCAATTTTGTTTGACCAAGATTTAGACAAGTTTTACACGTGAAAACGAATAAGTAAGCCTGGATCCTTCTTAGTCACTCCAAAATGTACCAATTGATAGGTGCGTTAACTTTGCTTCATGGAAAAAATAATGTCATGTAAATGAGTTAACTTGGATTTCCTACCCTTGAATCCATAGGAAACTTTGTTCTAATGCACTATAATAATCAACCGAGTTTTTACACCAACAGGTCTGTCACTTACGTGTGGTGCCCATGCGTGAGGTCCCACACTTCAGTGAGCACAAGTCACGTGCAATAGGTACGCAAACTCCCGGCCATTTTCTTTGTCAAGAGAAAGACGCATCAGGATGCGTATTGGAAGTCTGTTGGATCCTTCGGTCGTCCCTCTAAAAAAAAAATCTCTCTCATTCTCGGCCTCGCTCGACTCGCTCGCTCGCTCGCTCGCTCGCACCTCCTGCTCACTGACAAACCCTGCACAAAAGTCAACATCATCACCCGAAAAAGGGGAGACACCATAATTCTCTCCCTTCTTCTCTCCTTCCGAGTGATCCCTCTTCCTCCGAGTTTCACTCGACGGGCAAACACACATGTGCTGCATAGTAATAATAAAAAGGTAGAAAAATCGACCTACGAATCTATAATTAAATAGGTTAAACTAGGGTTTTGCCCAGTACTACAGATCAAGGTTCAAAAAATCCAACTACGGGGTTCGAACAACCCCATTTCTAATCCAAGATTTTTTCGACCTCATCCAATGGCCTCAAACTATAGGCCGGGTTAGCATCTAGTGCAGTATGTGTGAGAATGTATGCACTATGTGTGCTATAACTTGTGTGTCTTTCAAATTTGAACCAAATTTGAATAAGTTTGAAATATTTGAAATGGGGCTTTTGGCTTAAACGTTTGAAACCCAAAACGACTTCTCCTCATGCTAGACTTCATAAGACCGAGTTTAGGGTCGATAGGGGGTAGATACATGATTTGTCTGGTTTGAATATGTATAAACCTTGTTTATCAACTTGAATGCTTACTATATGACATAAGAAAACTATGTGCTTTGGTTTTTCATTTTTCTGATTTTTTTATTTTGATGCCCATTTGAATCTTGTCAAATCCTAGATTTGACCAAGATAATGTAAACAAGTTTAAAACATGAAAATGAAAAGGGAAGCATGTATCGTTCTTAGTCACTCTAAAATGAAGTTTTTGGGAGGTTTTTGAAATTTCCATGTAGGAAACCCAAAACCACTTCTCTTCATGATTGACTTCATAAGACAGAGTTTAGGGTTAGGGGTAGATATATTTATGATTTTCCTAGGTTTGACCAAGATTTAAACAAGTTTAAAACATGAATATGAAAAGTAAGCATGTATCCTTCTTAGTCACTCCAAAATGAAGCTCTTAATTAGGAGGGTTTTTGAAATTTCCATGTTTGAAACCAAAAACCACTTATCTTCACCATGCATGCTTGACTTTATAAGACAGAGTTTAGGGTTAGGGGTAGATACATGATTTTCAGGTTTAATATGTCTATACCTTGTTTATCAACTTAATTGATTGCGCGCATACTATATGACATAAGAAGATCTTGGTATTCATTTTTTTTGAATTTTTATGCCCATTTGAATCTTGGTCAAATCCTAGGTTTGACCAAGATTTGAACAAGTTTAAAACATGAATATGAAAAGGTAAGCATGTATGCTTCTTAGTCACTCCAAAATGAAGCTCTTGGAAGGGTATTTGAAATTTCCATGTTTGAAACCAAAAACCACATCTCTTCATGCTTGACTTCATAAGACAAAGTTTAGGGTTAGGGGTAGATACATGATTTGTATGGTTTGAATATGTCTAGACCTTGTGTTTATCAACTTTAATGCTTACTATATGACATAAGAAGATTATGTGCTTTGGTTTTTCATTTTTCTATTTTTAATGCCCATTTGAATCTTGGTCAAATCATAGGTTTGACCAAGATTTGAACAAGTTTAAATCATGAATATGCAAAATTAAGCATCTATATATCCTTCTTAGTCACTCCAAAATGTAGCTCTTGGGATGGTTTTTGAAATTTCCATGTTTGAAACCTAAAACCACTTCTCTTCATGCATGCTTGACTTCATAAAGATAGAGTTTAGGGTTAGGGGTAGATATATACATGATTTTCTGGTTTGAATATGTCTAGACCTTGTTTATCAACTTGAATGCTTACTATATGACATGCAAAGACTTGCTTTGGTTTTTGATTTTGTTTTTGAATTTTTATGCCCATTTAAATCTTGGTCAAATCCTAGGTTTGACCACGACTTAAACAAGTTTAAAACATGAATATGTAAAAGTAAGCATGTATCCTTCTTAGTCACTCCAAAATGAAGCTCTTAATTAGGAGGGTTTTTGAAATTTCCATGTTTGAAACCAAAAACCACTTATCTTCACCATGCATGCTTGACTTTATAAGACAGAGTTTAGGGTTAGGGGTAGATACATGCATGATTTTTTAGGTTTAATATGTCTAGACCTTGTTTATCAACTTAAGTGAATGCGCACATACTATATGACATAAGAAGACCTTGGTATTCATTTTATTTGAATTTTTATGCCCATTTGAATCTTTGTCAAATCCTAGGTTTGACCAAGATTTGAACAAGTTTAAAACATGAATATATATGAAAAGGTAAGCATGTATGCTTCTTAGTCACTCCAAAATGAAGCTCTTGGAAGGGGTTTTTGAAATTTCCATGTTTGAAACCAAAAACCACATCTCTTCATGCTTGACTTCATAAGACAGAGTTTAGGGTTAGGGGTAGCCACATACATGTTTTTTTTGGTTTGAATATGTCTAGACCTTGTTTATCAACTTAATTGTATGCTTATTATATGACATAAGAAGACTATGTGCATTGGGTTTTCATTTTTTTATCCCCATTTGTTGAATCTTGGTCAAATCCTAGGTTGGACCAAGATTTAAACAAGTTTAAAACATGAATAATATGAAACGTAACCTGCATCGATCCTTCTTAGTCACTCCAAAATGAAGCTCGTGGGAGGTTTTTGAAATTTCCATGATTTTTCTGGTTTGAATATGTCTAGACCTTGTTTATCAACTTGAATGCTTACTATATGACATACACAGACTATGTGCTTTGTTTTTTTTGAATTCTTATGCCCATTTTAATCTTGGTCAAATCCTAGGTTTGACCAAGATTTGAACAAGTTTAAAACATGAATATAAAAAAGTAAGCATGTATGCTTCTTAGTCACTCCAAAATGAAGCTCTTGGGAGGGTTTTTGAAATTTCCATGTTTGAAACCAAAAACCACATCTCTTCATGCTTGACTTCATAAGACAGAGTTTAGGGTTAGGGGGTAGATACATGATTTTTCTGGTTCGAATATGTCTAGACCTTGTTTATCAACTTAATTGAATGCTTACTATATGACATAGGAAGACTATGTGCCTTGGTTTTTCATTTATTTTGATTTATTTTGAATTTTATGCCTATTTTTATGCCCATTTAAACAAGTTTAAATCATGAATATGAAAAATTAGTCACTCCAAAATGTAGCTCTTGAGAGGGTTTTTGAAATTTCCATGTTTGAAACCAAAAACCACTTCTCTTCATGCATGCTTGACTTCATAAAGACAGAGTTTAGGGTTTGGGGTAGACAGCACGCGCCGACGCGTGGACGAAATTTATTCTCTGTCCCCCTGACATGCACTTGCCAGTGTCTTCAACAGTCTGACACGAACAGTGAAGCTTTTATGGAGCCCAGCGGAGAGGGGCTCCATTTCTCGAGCGGTAGCGAGGTGACATGCGGCCTAAATCCAAATTTAAACATTGCGAAAAAAATCTGAAACAAATCATGCACGTTCACAGCTCATATTAAGATAACCCCTAAAAATTTCAGATCAAAATTCGAAACATACATCGAGAAACAAAAAAGAGAAACTCAGATGGGAATAGTCTACAGAGAAACTCAGATTTGAATTCGGGAACTATTCATGACAGATTTCTCTTTTTTGTTTCTCGATGTATGTTAGTGGCAGTTAATATGGACCGGAGGAAGTACTAATAATATGAGGCATATTTTTGAGCTGGCCCTGTTTAGTAGAGTTTACATTTGAGAGTTACATCTTTCTACCACCATTATTTTTGATTTAGCTTGTCTTTTTTTGCCCACCATTTTATCGAGCAGGGTTAATGCAAGATCCATAGCAAACTAGCTTGTCATGACATTTTGTTGGCGGAGTGCATCTTCTCATGGCGAGCTAGCGACTTTGCCTACTAGAGTTTTTTTTGTTGAACTACATTTTTTGGATTTTCCCATTTTATTTGTGCACAAGCTATGAGCCGCCCGCAATTCAGCACCATATATTGGCGGGATTTTCTAGTTCAGCACCATAAATTAGCAGGATGCTATCTTCCTACCTCGCTTTCATTTCCCCTATATCCAGCCCCACCCACGGACAAGCAAGGGCCTCTCTCCCTACCTCGCACCTAGTCCGTCTCGCTCCCTCTCAGTCCTCCATCCGTAGCCGACATCCACCGCACCGGAGCCAGCTCAGCGACGCCGTCAACCACACTCCGTCCGCTTCGTCGGATCTGCTTCCCCGACTCACTGGTTCATCTTACCGGCCGGCGAGATCGGTACACAAAGCGCCACCATGATCCACCGAACCAAACCGAACGGCCAACGCGCCACCTCCCCAGTCGACCAAGGTTGAACACTTTGTCCGGCAGCTTTTGTTATGTACTCCGTATTTGATTTCCGAGACTAGTTTATTGCTTGCTTCCACTGCTTGTTATTAGCATCTGTTTTTTTTGTAATGCCTGCTAGATATTCCCCTCGAGAATGCCTACGAAGAATCTCGGAGGCAAAATATCTTGCAGAATATGATAATTGCAGCCAAGCTCGGCATACTGTGGAATGGGACAAAATCACCGCACCCCAAGTCGTTGCCGAGATTTTTCAAACGTGTGATGTGCCGCCAAAAGGACGATTCCGTGGGGCAGCTGCTGAAGAAGGTATTTAGCCGCACTGCTCAAATTTCATATGTCTTGTTTGCTGATTGATTTGATGAACTTTGATTTGCAGCAGCTAGCCACTGCTCATGTTCCTAACAAAGACAGTGAGCGCGCCAGTGATGCAGACATTGGTAGAAAGGAGGCGGGATTTGGTCCTATTGTTCTAGCAAGCAATCATTTGAGTGGCCGCCTAGGATCAGCACATCTGGATCCTCCTGAGCTCAACATTAAGGAGGTAATTTTATAATAGTGTTTTAAACATGACATAATCTAATGTACTGAAAGAGATCAAACTGTCAACAGGAGTGGAGTGGTATAGATGGTAGAGATATAGATATAGATTTCAGATTTCCTAATTTTTTCTTGAAAATAGGGTCGCCCCGGCCTCTGCATCCAAATGATGCACCCACCCTTTTATTGCAATGTTTTAGACTCCATTTAAGGTTTAGAAACTCATGGGTTGCTGAAAGTGGTGACATGAATCAACCAACATATTTCCTTTTAATCTGCTGATTGATTTTATGCATGGCAAATCGCAGAAGCAAGTGACTGCTCATGTCCCTGCCAAGCAGCATTGTAGCACAGATGTCCAGAGTTCCAGTGATGCAAACGTTTGTAGGAACAAAACAGAAGGATGTGGCACTGGGGAAGCTAAGATTAGGCGTCTTCAAAAGGACTTGGATGTGGCCACTTGGCGGAACAAAGAAATGAACCGAGGATGGAATTCTACAATTCAAGATGGCCTACATGCTGTTGCTGATCTGCAGAAGCTAGTGGCTGGCAACTTGGTTACCGCTTTGGCTGATGCAGATGTCCATGAGATCAACTGGACGATCTTGGAACAGGTGAAAGCACGAGCAGAAACTCTGCACTCATCTTTGCAGGTAGATGATTTTCAAAGGGTGATGCAAGAGCCGCTATATGAATAGATTGTTGTTTTCAGTTGATGATGTCCCTGGTTCTTTTGTTTACTTATGTGCTGGTAGTACTTAGGGGAACTAGCTTGTACAAGTATTTTTTTCCGATAAAGTTGTACAAGTAAATGGCACATGCTTCGCATGTTTGACCAATTAAGTTAAAAAGCTTCACAAAATCCTGCTATCATGTAGGCGGGCTTGCATTGGCTTTCAACCCAAGTGACTATTGACTGCAATCTGTAATATGTACCCCTCTGTTGCACTTAATGGTATCCAAGCCCTTGGGCCCCCCTCCTTTGTTAAAAAAAGATCGAATTCTTATTGCGTCGAAGTTGTTTCACTAAAAAAAAGAGCCCTCACGTGCAAGGCACGTGTATATATACTAGTACTAGTAGAGATGGTACACCTAGACATTAGAGATTTGTTTGTTTTAAAGATATTTTTAATTGTGTACAAGATGGAAAATATAACTTTAGGCTATCCACAATGTTGCTATTGCCAAATCTGATACGATGGTGAATTTGGCTTTGGTGTGAAATATAGCAATAGCTCCACAATGTAGTGGTTCCAAATATTTATAACGTGGGTCCCGCCATCAAGCTAAAACAACTCATAAAGCCAATATGGAACTACTCTCACAATGTAGGGAACTAGTTCCAAATGCCAAAAGTGAAATTTGGCATCGGAGCACCTATTTGCTCCGGTTCCCTGTTTTTCTGGTTTTGGAACTACCTCTACAATGTATGGAACTAGTTCAAAAAGCCAAAAATCAAATATGGAACCACTTTTGGCTACACGTTGTGGATGCTCTTAGCAAATTCCTAGTATTTTTCATGGTCGATGTAAAAAAAGTATTTTTCATGGTTGATGTAAAAAAAACAAGTTTTTTTCATGGTCGATGTAAAAAAAGAGAGAAAACATGTCTCATAAAAAGCCTTATGGTTAGCACAATTTTTTTACGGAGTAACTCTTTTTTACATAGCCCAAATTACTATTCGATTTTTCCATTGAAATATTTTATGTGTATAAAGCAAGCGAAGAAGTACACATGCATTTTTCGTTTTATTCTTTTTTGACATTTCAAAATGTATAGAAGATGAATTTCGAAATAAAGAGATCATATGCACCCAAGAACCAACAAGCATATCCCCTTGAACCCGAACATACTCAGGGCCCTTTTGTTGTGCCTTTTTTTTTTGCCTTTTTGGCTTTTGGATTTTGGAAGCCAAAAACAAATATTATATTCTTTTGGCTTCCAAAATCCAAAAGCCAAAAAGCCACAGCAAAAGGGCCCTCAGCTTCAGACTTGGGATTTCGTAGGCTAGGGTTCCACAGTTTTCCAGCAACCAGTAATAATTTCAACTCTGCCCCAAAATTCCCGCCGAAATCCCCCCTTCCAAAATTCAAAGCGATGTGAAATAAGTACAGTGTCGATCTTATCCCCCCGGACCGCTCAATTCAGACCTATCACCGGCGGCGCCGAACCCCGCATCTCTCTCTCACGCTTCCACCCTGCATGACCCACCGGATCATCTCACACGCCGGCGCCGGCCCACTGTCCCACTCCCACACCAGCACTACTGCCTTCTCATCGGCCACCGTAGTGACCGACGACGTTCCGCCGTCTCCCTTGCTTTTTAGCAAGCCGGAGTAGCTTCCACCTCCCCCACCCCCACCGACGACCACTGTACCATACGAGCTCCTCCGTAGCCGACTTCCACCGCCGCCTTGTCAGCGACAGTCACCATCGCCGGGTTCTCGTATCTTAATCCCCGACTCCTTCCGTCCACCGGACTGGAGAGATGGGCGCTTCCATGGTCGACGGCAGGAAACCAAAGCGTACACGCGCCGACTTCCAAGAAGGTTGATATGGCCGCATTCGTTATGCATGTGATTTCGAAAAGTATTTTTTTGCTTACTTGCACCGCCATCTCATTAGCATTTTTTTTGTAATGCATGCTAGATATTATTGCAATACAGAAGAATGAATTAAAAGAGAAACGGATACGGAATATATGTATAAGATATGCAAGCCGTGTGGGCACAAACATGTGTAACGCTATTGCCTCTAGTGCAAACCTGAACAAAATCGGAGAAGAACCCTTTCCCCTTCCCAAAGATAAAGAACAATGTTATGATTCACAATTTGATCATGCTGAGCCTCTTGGAGAGCTGACTCAGGAAGATGCCTTGCCTGACCATTCTCCTCAACCCCACCAGGTGATTTCTGTGTTTTTACTTTGAGATATCTGTTTTGCAACTTCCATGTGTTGTATACTTGTATCCTGAATCCCACCAAACATGTTCACATGCCACCTCTAGGTCTCCTTAATGCATCATATATATGTTTCAGCATGCACGTCATCCTTTACTGTTCTTCATTCTATTCCATTTGCATATCATCATATATGGGACTTCTGTAGACTGAAATATCGTTTATGTGTGCTAGGAATCTGCAGCTTCAAGTAAGAATTTCGCAGGAACCACCAATGAGAGGAAGACCATTCAACAGGCACCTGAATCGGTGATAGAACAGCGGCAACCAAAAAAGAAACCTGCTTCTGCTACTAGACAGTCTCAGCGATTCATGGCACCAGTTGAAGAAAATAACGAAAATTCTAAGAGTACTGAAATAAAAAAACGTGGTGAACACCCCAAGCGGTTGAATCAGCCACCTGTTACCAATCCAGTCAACCAGCGACAATCGGCAGCAGAACCAGTTTCCACAGCAACTTCTCAGCCACAATTGGCAGCAGAACCAGTTTCCACAGCAACTTCTCAACAACAATTGGCAGCAGAACCAGTTTCCACGGCAACTTCTCAGCCACAATTGGGATCAGCAGTAGCTGTGGTAGGAAATACTGCCCAAGGACACACTGTACCAGTCCCAGCTGACACAACCACAACTGGCCAAACACTGCTAGCACAACATCAACAAACTGTTGATGATCTCCCACTGACCCATATTAGTCCTGCCATAGACAACTCCCCTGAGGATGAGCCCCACACCGAAGAAGGTACATTTTCCAATGCTTATAGTTTCATTCTCCGTTATAAAGTTATACTTTATAGAGATATATATATAATGCTTATAGTTTCATTCTCCGTTATACCTACCTTGATAGCTTGATGTAATGCTTAACTTTGTAGTTGCACCACGATCAAGAAAAACGAGGGGCCCAACAGTAGGGAAAATGTTCGTAGCTAAGCTTGCTGGGATGGAATCAAGATTTCGCCTTTCATCTATCGTAGGTGGCAGAAGGCCACTGGACCCAGAAGAATCTTGTAAATTAGCATCGGATGTAGGAATTTTCGTCAGGAATGAAATTCCTATCTTCCCAACATGGAAAGAGCACGTAGACACCTCTGCGCATTTTGAAAAATTAGTGCACAGGTTACACGTAAGTCATCTTTCTCTTGGTAATGTTACTCATACTAGTATACCACATTGGCACGTCCCGTTCCTTCTAGCTTGTTGTTGGATCTATGTATATCACACCAACGGTTTATATTGTTGTGAACAGTTAAGGTTCGAGTTCGATGAGGACCAAGAGGAAGTAAAGCATGTTCTCAACAGTCTATTCTCAGACTGTCTGCGCCAGTATCGCAGCAGGCTAAAGAAGAAATACTTCACTGGAAAGATTACTGGGAGTGTTCCAACTATATCTCCTTTTAAGCAAATGACTGACAAACAGTGGGGAGATCTTGTGAAGCACTGGTCTGATCCAAAGAATATGGTATGATTTGTAAGACTGAGACCAGATCACATCTTGGATTCTTATTTATAGCAGTGTCTCACTAGTCTCCTTTTTGCAGAATTTGGCTAAACAGAATCAGGAAAACCGCGGTAAACTACTTTTACCTAGCCGTACGGGATCTCGTAACCTTATAGTGCACATTCGGCAAAAAGTAAGGACATGTTGTTTTATACTGCTATTTAGAAATATTTTAGTAAAAGATCATGCAGAGTATATACACCAGTGTGCAGCTTATATTATGATCCTCCATTTCAACCACGTTATTCGATTTATAAATGGTAGTACTAAAATGCAGATGTTACATAATGCAAGTAAAAGGGAACCAAACAAAGAGATGACTCTGCCAGAGATTTTTGAAGCATGCCAGAAGAACAAACTTGAAGTGATTGGAGAAGTCGCACAGAGTGTTCTTGTAAGTCTTCTCAAAGATTGAAATTTTGTGACGACTCACATCCCAACTTATAGGAGTAGTAAAGTACATGTCAATATGATATTATATATGTTTATTAAAATTCATGTGATGTGAATCAGACATGCCAAACTGTAGGAATAAAAGTAGGTCATACACATGATAAATCTACTATCAGCAAGTTTCTCTGTAGTAACTATCATGTTTACACATGTGTACGAACTGAATTTTTTGCAGGAAGATATGAAATTAGAGATGGCAAAAACCGGTAAAAACGGTCTGGAAAAAACCGATGAAGAATGTGTGAAGGCATTTTCTATGGCAATAAAAAAGAAAGGCATTGCCAAAAACACTTTCTTACGGAATGCTGGACTGCTGAAGTGCAAGTCCATGTCCAAGTCAAAGTATTTGCATGCTCAAGTTCTAAAGGAGCAACTCCAAGTAGAACGAGCTGCATCAGCTGCGCTAAGACTAGAAGTCGACAATTTTAGAACGATAGCAGCACAGAAGGAGGCCCTACTGGAGCAGGTTAGGAATGCTAGTAAGTAGTAAGAAGAGTATCTGCTAGATAATTGGAGATGAACGGGGACAGTGACAGGTCATTACCTTTGTCTTGTAAAATGGTTCCTTAGTCTGAGCATATTTCGTAGGTGCATTTATCTGCAATTGCTATGATCTTGGTGGTCGTTTCCTTGTTGTGATGTGGATTTTTTTGAACCGGAACCCTGCTGATTGTTAATATTATAAGTGGATTGCCTAGCCCTTTCCATCAGTTCTGACTTGTGGTTCCGTTGGCTCGTGGATGAAGCTTGACGTGGTATCAGAGCCCATAGTCTCAAGTTCGAGTCATCGCTTTCACAAACCTTCTCTTCTCTTCTCCCGGTCTAGCCTTTTCTGTCAGTTTGGACTTTTTGTTGCGATGTATAAAGTGGATTGCCTAGCCCTTTCCATCAGTTCGGACTTTTGGTCGCGTTGGCTAGTGCATTAAAGCTTGACACTGATGATTTTCTGTGATCCATTGATTTCCATCTTTCTACATACTGGTCTAGAAGCTTGTCAACTGGTCTGGTTCATTCATCGCTGTATTGAGTGCAATGAACGGAACAGTGGCTTCTCCTTTGTGTTGTGCTGCAACACAACAGCTGTTCCTGCTTCTGTACAGGTGAGTTGTGAACAGAGATACTTATGTATGCTACCAAATTTCGACTCCATATAATCAATAGCTTAACAACCCTCTAATTCAAAATCTCAACATTATTTCACACACTGAAATATTTTGTACGCGTTTTGAATTGGAGAACATGGGAACCGACTTTGGTTTCTGATTATGACTTGATGTGACCCTAGGCCCTGGATTCCTGAGCAGAAGGTATGTGTAAAAACAAAGAGATTACAAAGTGCTAATTCCCTTTTTTTTGTAAGTCCTGGTGGCATTGACACTCCTTTCTTACTTGCTATATTTTTTTGGTGTTTATATATAATAGAGAATTACCAGCTTATTGTCGAACCCGTTAGATTTTGGGCAATAATTGTTACGTGGCTGCTTCTTAATTAAAGTTTATCATGTCATGTAGATGGATTTGTGAAAGATGCAGCGGGTCGTTCTTCAGATCGTCTACATGGGATTCCCATCTACATGTATGTTCACGGTTTCATGGAGTACTTCAGCTCATAGCAGCCACATACGATCCTGCAAGATTTGCATTTTTTTGACCTTGCAAGATTTGCATTCAATGTATCGCCAAGACGCGTCCGTGAGAACTCTAGAAACATCTTCGTCTGACTCGTTTTGGCGCGCGCTGTTCCCGAGCGAATCCAATGAATTTTGACCGTTCTCTTAAAAAAAAGGAACTTTGACCGTTGGATCAAGCGTTGGAGAACTGTTGTGCCAACGGCCAATAATTATGATCGTCGTAACCGATTTTCAACGTGATGATGAATTGATGTGACATTTGGCCGTACTAGTACGGTCTCATATTTTTGTATTACTTGGACTGTAGCCAAATTCGAAATCTCATTCCAGCGGCAAAACTTCCCGCCCGAAAAATACAAATATTTCACACGCTTCTAACTTCCCATTCTACCCTCGTAAAGATGACAACAATGTCCATGTATAAGTCGGTTGGTGGGGGGTCTACCCGTCATTTTTTTTCGATCACCACCTCCCTAGCTCCGGAAACTCCCCGAAAAAAAATTCATTTCCCTCACTCTCTCCTCTGAGACCACCCACCGGAACTTCCCAAGTCCCTCTCTCTCCCACCTCCACGACCACCGCACCGGAACATCCCCGCCGGACTTCCCTGGCCTACCCGAGCCTCGCGATCCTCGTCATCCGGCTGCCTGCCGGAGCCGCTTCATCGACGCCGTCATCAACCGGACCGGATCATCCCCGCCGAACCTCGAAACCATATGCTCATCCAGCAGTCTACCGCAGTCGCTTCAGCTGCGGCATCGTCCACCCCACCGGAGCCGCTTCGCCGGATCCGTCGTCCACCGCATCGGATCTTGCTCACCGACACCGCTGTGCATGAACCGGATCTGCTTCACCGGCGCCGTGTATGATCTAAACTCTTCTACTGTCGCTTTTCTATTGCTTGCCTGCAAGTTCTTGTTTAATCTTGGGGGAACCTGTTTGTGCTAACGACGCGCCGTTACGTTTTTGCAGACGAGATGAGTAACCATGAAGTGTAATGGCCGTCTCTCCAACCCCAAGTAGCACATGTAGCGTACTTCATCACCGGATCTATCAACCCCAGGAAGATCTGCTGTGACTCCCACAGAGTGCTTCTCCTAATGTAAGTCCCTTGTTTTAGCGCCATGTTCTGGGTTCAGATGCTTGTTTGTCTGAAGCTCTTTTAGTTCATTCCTAGCTATGACCGTAACACCTTGCTATTTTCTACTTCATTGCTAACTTTAAGCGATTGAACATTTTGGTTTGCATTCCCTGCTCTGTAGATGTAGCCATCATAACTTCTATCTTGCTCAGTCGTTGTTACAAAAATTATACTGTAGGTATTATAGTAACATCCTGCTATAATTTAGTTCATGGCCAATTTTAAGTAATTGCACATGTTGGTTCGCATTCCCTGCTCTATAGCTTTTGGCATCGTAACTTCTATATTTGGTTTACATTCCCTGCTCTGTAGATCTAGCCATCATAACTTTATCTTGCTCAGTCGTTGTTACAAAAATTATGGCCTGCTACTATGTTGTTTGTGCCAATTTTTTACTCCATGAACATGTTGGCTTGCATTCCCTGTAGGTGATGCCATTGTTTTGTATCTAGTTCATTGTAAGCTAACAAAGTAAGGACTTAGTTTGGCATGCTATCACTCTGCTATCTAGCCTGTAGTACAAATAAACTTGTCATACTACTAGATAATAATTTTGCGTGCCATCTTGTTCTTCAAAAGCTGCATTATTGACTTGTTTCTCTGACTTGGCATGACGCTCACATATGGAAAGCTGAACATATTGGTTTGCATACAAGTTCACAGGTGATCCCACTATATTCTGTATCTGGTCCATCCTAAGCTCAAGCATTAACTATCCTCTATGTGTTGCTCATTACAAGTTTATATCCCGAAACATCTTGATTTGCATCCCCTTCACTATAAGTTCAGGAGTATTATTTAGTTCACTTGGCACATGTTGGTTCACATTCCCTCCTCTTTAGCTTTTGCCATCGTAACTTCTATTTTTGGTTTACATTCCCTGCTCTGTAGATGTAGCCATCATAACTTCATCTTGCTCAGTCGTTGTTACAAAATTTATAGCCTGCTACTATGTTGTTCATGCCAATTTTGTACTCCCTGAACATGTTGGTTTGCATGGGACTCGACAGTAGTAAGTCTGCTGTTTCATTCTAACATGCTCTGTTATATTGGCTGTTGGTATGCGGCATGCACTCTTTGTTTGCTTATTGTGCGCATTACAATGATCTTGTTATAACGACGAAATGATGAGTTCCAAATTCTTTGCCAAACAATATTGTAGTGTCTTTGCCTTTCCATTGTTGCTGTCTTAACTTGTAATGTCTTTGTTTCAGATATAGGTGCTGCATGGACAACTTAAAAGATTGCCGGATCGCTTCATTGTATTGCTAGGTTTAATTACCATTCAATTTCTCTGGGTTCTGTAATATTTTTTTCAATGCCTTGCACTGATGTAATATTTAGTTAGTTTTTATAGTTCTTTCGCGCATTTTTTCTTTGGTGCTTGTGGTAAGTGAGGCTATCCGACAGAAATCAATGCTGCGTAAATATTCTCAGTATCTAAATCACGAATTCCCATCCCTTAAACGGCCCAATTAAGCGAAATCACATATGTGCCTGCCCGCAAAATCCTAAAGCGCATATTATGCGGCATATAACAGCAACTAAACGGGCTGGCCCACTTACTTCTTGGGCCAGCCCATTTGATTTCGGTGGACCCCACACACTAATTGGGCTGGCCCACTTGCTTTAAGGTGGACCCCACCAACTCTGGGCCGGCCCACTAATTAGTTGGGCCAGCCCATTTGCTTTTTGGTGGACCCCACATAATAAATGGGCCGGCCCTTTAAGAGGAAAGTGGGACCACTGTGTTTTTGGCCGCCATTATCTTGTTGGGCCGGCCCACTTGCTATATGGTGGACCCCACATACTAGTTGGGCCGGCCCTTTAACAGGTGGGACCCACATGTGTTTTGGCCCGCCCACTATCTTGTTGGGCGCCCACTTGCTATATGGTGGTCCCACATACTAAATGGGGGCCCTTTAACAGGAAAGTGGGACCCACCGTGTGGCCCGGCCACTATCTTGTTGAGCCGGCCCCTGCTATATGGTGGACCCCACATACTAATTGGGCCGCCCTTAACGGGAAAGTGGGACCACTTTGTGTTTTTGGCCGGCCCACTATCTTCTGAGCCAGCCCACTTGCTATATGGTGGACCCCACATACTAAATGGCCGGAAAGTGGGACCCACCTGTGTTTTTGGCCCGGCCCACTATTTTGTTGGGCGGCCCACTTGCTTGCATGGTGGACCCCACAAACAAAATGGGCCGACCCTTTAATGGAAGTGGGACCCTGTGTTTTTGGCCCGGCCCACTTGCTATACGGTGGACCCCACACACTAAATGGGCCGGCCCTTTAACAGGAAAGTGGGACCCACCTGTGTTTTGGCCCGGCCCACTTGCTTCTTGGGCCGGCCCGTTCTTTGGTGGACCCCACATGTTTAATGGGCCGGCCCATTTAAGTTTTGACCAGTCAACCTTAGAGGTTAGGCCCGGCCCACGTAACTAATGGACCAGCCCAGCTATATAGTTGACCGGTCAAACTATGTCATCTGGCCCGGCCCGCTTAAGACGTGGCGGGCCTCGTGTGGGCCTACCATCTACCACGGGGTTTCAACGGTTAAGTTAGCGCGATTAACGGCGTCACACGTGTCGGTTGCATGTCCGAGATCAGCCGAAACACTTATGGAGTCCGATTTTCCGTGGCGGAAGGCGCCCAGCGACGGACCGAAAATCGTCGTTGGACTTTGCGTGCAGTTCCACAAGAACCCATATCGTCGGGTTAGGCCCATAGGCGACGAAAAATACCCCTTAGCGGACGATTTTGAGACGTTGTCTATCAGAACTTTTCTTGTAGTGTATAGATACGTTTGAGACGTATCACCCTCCATCACCGAAGTCGGACAAAGCTTATTGAAGTAGAGCTTATTGTAGTAGAGGAACATGAAGTCTTTGTGGTAAGGCCCCAAAGGACTAGCGCACCAAACTAGCAACCATCACCAATGATGAGAACTATACAAAGATCAAAAGAGTCAGACCTATAACCACAACAACAAACATGAAAACGGATTGGACCCTACATGAGATCCGTCGGACGGTCAACTCCACGCACCCTTCACCGATGCTAGGTGCACCATTGAAGATAGTAGGACGGGGAGGACCTTATTCTGCTTTCATGATGTTGACATTGCTTCACCATTCCAAAGAAGACATTGGAACTATCTAAAAGGATCGAAAACCCACCCGTTAGTGAGGGTTGTGATCTTCCGCACTTCCAAGGTTAAAAGGATTGTATTGGCACATAGAGCGGAAGAGGGAGTGAATAGGAGAGGGGTGTTTCTAGTCCCGGGCTGAGATGAGCTCGTTTTTTGGACCGTCCATATTGTCGTGGGATTTGTGCCACCAGGCCTGGTAGTGTCATCGTCAATTTAGGTGCAACAGTTCAATACGCGTAGTGTACGACCGGGTATGGTCCCACGGATTGACGGACGTGAGAGGGCATCCGGTCGTCGTGGGACGACTGTTTGGAGGTACGTATGTGGTTTTTTCCTGTGCGGTGGTACATAAATCAGCAGACTAATGAACGCCATGTCGGCCGAGCTGTGCACGGAAGACTGCTGTGAAATCGGAGCGGCCGCACGCACTATGGTGTGGTCGGCGGAGGACTGGTCCTGGAGGAGGCGCGACGCGGCCTGATGATCATATGTGTGTCCGCGCGGCGGCCGGCGGCGCGGCCGACGGGATGCCCTCGAGGACCTTCGAGTAGCGGGCCTGTGGAGGGTGCACTGAATAGTTTGATCCCCGATTTGTTGTATCGGCTGGTGTGCTGCTGCACTTGGCCCTGGCGGTGTGGGGCATGGACAGACTACGATGGTGTTCTAGGTCGCCGTGAAGTCCTGCCATTTGAAGAACGGGCCGCTACAAGATTCAAGGATTAAGATGTAAGACGAAGTAAGAAAAAAAAAGCAGACGATGAGATCTGGCCAGCGCCGGTGGAATCAAGGCAGCACATGTAGAATCGCACGCCGAGGCGGGTGCCGCGACGGCAGATCTGGGTGACAATCTCTTTGCCGCACGCGCACGACACGAGAGGAAGGATTTGCCATGGGGTTTTGGGTGCTAGCTAGAAACGAGGTCGACATGGTGTGGCCACCGATGGCTGCCGAAGGCGGCGGTTGGACTATCCCTGGAGCTGAAGGTGCCCGAACGGCAAGCCGCTGGCCCGCGCGCTGCGCGCGTCGACTGATCCACCAACACTCTCGCCTTCCTCGGCACTAGAGATGCAGGGCAAAAGAAAGCTCAAGGAAGATGGGTGGTGGTAGAGGATGTAGGATAATTCTGGATAGGAGCAATAATAATGTAAAGCACTTAAACCGATGAGCGGCAGCCGGCACGGATGGTGCCGCTACCGGCCTAGTCCGTGCGTCAATCTGTGACAATAGAACAAAACGTCATCCATCGCATTTATTCGTGGCAGATGTGTGGGCCATGCTAGCTGCGATTATAGGGAAAATGGCATACGGCATGGAATACAACGTGGTCTGCGAATCTCAGCGTGACACATAGCGAGAGCATCTGTGCTCGGGATCAAAATCGAATTTTCGAGTGAATAGGTGCTAATCAAAATTTTAATTCCTTTTCATTTTAGGCTTGACACAAAAGGTACATCATGCAACTATGTGAATTTACCTATATGACCATATACGAGCAACTATGTGAATTCTCGTTGCTACCGTCTACTAGATTAGATCTTGGCTTGTGTTTTCGTTCTTGCGGTAGGAAATTTTTTATTTTATATGCTACGAATCCCATCAACAAGATATACGATACGAGTAATAAAGGAACAATAAAGGATAGAAGTAACGGAGAGTGAATCACACAAAGACACAAGGGTTGATTCTCGTATTTCCTTCCTTTCGAGAGGAAGTACGTCTACGTTGGAGAGGTGTAACATCCCAAAAATTTCAAAACAAAGAAAATGAATTTCACTTTTTCCAAAATTTGGAACCAACAAAAACTTTTATTAATTTTAGTTTGATACATAGTGATCATGCTTATAGGTTGTGATTTTGTCATGATGCTTGTGTAAACTTCTTGGAAATGACCTTAAACCCTAAACCCTATCATTTTCACCATCCAAGTTAAATCAAGATAAAAAGGAGATTAAATAAGAAAAAAAGCCTATGTGCCTATGGCTATTTTTACTAAAACTTCTACCTAGGCCTTTCTACCTTGTGTAGATGTTTTGAAAACATTAATCAACCCTATCTAGTACTTCACCAATCAAAACCAAGGTGAAACAAAATAAATTAAAAATAAAATAAAAATGCCATAGAGGCATATGATAAGAAATAGCACAATTACAAATTTGAGAACCTTGACCCTAGGACTTGTGGTGAATGGTTGGATCACTCCTCAATACCATTTTAATATCTTACCCACTTTGAGCCCTTTTATTAAGAAATTTTCAAACCAAACCCTAACAAATCTTTGCACCTCATCCAAGACCTCATCAAGATGAACATTTGTTGTGTTGACCACTTTGACCAAAGCTTTGACCCTTGCTCTATTTAGTCAAGCCAAGATGCCACCTTGAAACAAATTCTAGATTCCCTCCACTATTTGAATTTTCACAAAACCTCTCCAAATTTCAAACCAATGCCACACATAGTTGCCCAACATCATATAGAACTCATCCATGCAAATTTTGATCAAAAGTAAGTGCAAGAGAGATCATTGCATTAAAGGGAAGAAGTACACATAGAATCAAATGGAGGTACAACCACTTTACTCATCCCTTTCTCACTTTTTTTTTCTCTCTCTCTCTCTTGCCATCCTTGATAGTACACCATTGTACTATGAAAGCCACATCAATGAGATGACACCACCTTGGCAATGATCATCAGCTCAATCATGCCACACCATTTCATGTACCACATGCACATTTTGAATAAATCCAATGTGCACACATTTAGCCTCTCCAACCTTGTGCTCCATGTCATGCACACTCAACTCATCACAATTAAGCTTGCAGCACCCTTGCTACACAAGAAATTATGCACACAAGACCAATGCCAAGCCATGCCATTGATTTGGACACCACCATGCCAAACCCTGCCATTCTACCTCTCTGGTCACTCTTACCTTGTCCCTTAGTCTCACCTCACACCACTGACCACCACCATGCAAAGGTTGATCCCAGGAGAAGCCCTGCACAGCCTTGTCACACCATGCCAGCCATCGTGCTCACCACCACGCCCAACCCTACCCTGGACCTCTCCTCTCCACCTCACCTTGCCAAACTAGGTACACTACTCATGCTGAATCTACTAGACATGATCCCACGCCAAATTGTGCACGACATAGCCCTGGCCGCGACATGATCACCACGCACGGACGCGCGGATCAGCATGCAAGCACCACTCTGGACACGCCGTACCAGCGTTGCCCGTCGCGTTTGTCCTCCTCTCCCTCTCTCCTTGCGCACGCACACTCTACACCACTCCAGTACCTCGCCAGACAAGCGCCATTGGTCGCGCGTGCACCGTCGCCGTCGCCATGATCAAACCCCTGCCGCCACGGTACTGTGAGCACTCCAACGTCGCCAACACGCCTCAGACCACCCCTCTCTGTGACATCAAGCTCATTAGCTTCGCCTAGACGTCGCCTACCCCCTGTGCACCCTACCTTGTCCCTTCATAGCTTGAATCGCCGGCGCCATGGAGGATCTCCACGGCACCCTCGCAGCACCTCGCGCCACTATAAATAGAGCCAACCCCGCGCCTCATTCTCCACACCATTCGACTCTCCTCTTTCTTCTTGATCTCCTCGAACCATTTCCCTCTCCAATTTACACCGTAGCTCGTCAATTGATCGCCGAAGTATGCCGGAGCAGGAGAAGAAGGAGTCGTCGAATTCGTCTACCCCCGATGCTGCCGTGACCACCATTGGCTTCCCCATCGTCCGCAACATCACCCTGCCTCGTCGCCGTTGATCGCCGGAGCCCCGCTCGCGCCGACCTACCTCCGCCGTGCAGTACGCCCTTCTCGTGCCGACGACGACAAAGCTCGACCGTCGATCGCCGTTCTAATCCAGCGGCCACGATCAAAGGTACCGCTTCGGCGATTAAATCACACTGACCACTGGGTCCCACCATGTCAGGTGGCCTGTGGCGTGAGAAACGCTGTTGGCTGGCTTTCCCCATTTTCAAACCAATTCGGCCCATTCGCTTTCCCACCTAGGCCCGAAATTCAATTTCGTTAATTCCTTTTTGGTTTCAAATCCAATACTGATGCTCACTTAGATTTATAATAACTCACAATCCACTCAACCAAATTAGATGAACTTTATATTGTTGAAAAGCGTATGAAAAGCTCCATCCAACCCCACTGGTTTGAACACTAGATCAATTGTAGAATTTGAATAGTAAAAATAACAAGACAGAGAGTTTTCAGAGTTCAATTTTTTTATAAAATCAACCATAATGAATTTTGAGATGATTCAAATTTTCATAATTCACTTTTCAAATACTTTAATTGTTTATGTACAAATATGATATGATTGTTTCATATGATCATGGGTTAGAATCAAATAATGGC
Source organism: Lolium multiflorum (assembly GCA_030979885.1). Taxonomy (NCBI): domain Eukaryota; kingdom Viridiplantae; phylum Streptophyta; class Magnoliopsida; order Poales; family Poaceae; genus Lolium; species Lolium multiflorum. The sequence goes on along the minus strand of JAUUTY010000321.1, from coordinate 16,590 downwards.
TATGTAGTCATTACTAGCCCATTTAAATTATTTTCAAATGTAGGAATTTAAATCTATGAGGTGTAGCACCTCATTTAAATCATATTCCCAAGTTGTATGATGTAATGTGATGACCCTTGTTGCATGGTCTCATATTTGCTCACTTGAGGATCTTAAACCAAAGTAGAATTTAAAATGCATGAGGTGATGACATTAGTCTTCATGACCCATATGTTCTTATTTGAAAATATTAAATCACTTTCATAATAGTACTTAAATTGTTCAAAACTACTTATTAAATCATATGAGATGTATTGGTGTCTGATGACCCACAAGTATAGGGGGTGTATCGTAGTACTTTCGATAAATAAGAGTGTCGAACCCAACGAGGAGAAGGTGTTGACAAAGCGATTTCGATGAAGAATTCAACAAATGCTCACAGACAAGTATTCGGGGGGTTTTGATATAGCAGATAAATAAAGTACGAGTAAGTAAAATGCGAGAGAAATAATTGCAGCGAGTGGCCCAATCCTTTTTAGCACAAAGGACAAGCCGGTTTGTTTACTTATAATGACCAAACGTTCTTGAGGACACACGGGGATTTTAGTCTAGTGCTTTCGCTTCATACGGCTGATTAATCTTCATTGTTTTGATAAGTGTTGTGTGGGTGAACCTATGCTAATGCACCGCCCTTCCTAGGACTAATACATACTTGTGATTATACCCCTTGCAAGCATCCGCAAATACAAGAAAGTAATTAAGATAAATCTAACCCAGCCTTAAACTCTGAGATCCTGCTATCCCTCCTACACCGATATACTAACGGGGTTTAGGTTGCTGTCACTCCGGCAACCCCACAATTAGCAAACGAATACAAGATGTACTCCCCTAGGCCCATAAAGGTGAAGTATCATGTAGTCGACGTTCACATGACACCACTAGAAGAGTAACACCACAACTTAAATATCATAACATTGAATACTACTCAACAATAATTCACTACTAACATTTAGACTTCACCCATGTCCTCAAGAACTAAACGAACTACTCACGAGACATCATATGGAACATGATCAGAGGTGATATGATGATGAATAACAATCTGAACATAAACCTTGGTTCAATGGTTTCACTCAATAGCATCAATAACAAGTAGTAATCAACACCGGGAGAGTTTCCCCTATCAAACAATCAAGATCCAACCCAAATCGTTACAGCGGTGACGAGATGCAGCGGTGGAGATGGCGGTGTAGATGATGGAGATGATGGTGATGACGATGGAGATGATGTCCAGCTCGATGACGATGGCGATGGCGTCGATTTCCCCCTCCGGGAGGGAATTTCCCTGGCCGCCGGAGAGCTCTTTTCTCTCGGGTGTTTCTCGCCCCGCGAGGCGGCTCATCAATTCTCCGTAACTCCCTGGGGCTTAGGCTTTCGGGACGAAGAAGTACGCAAAGGAGAGGCGACCGAGGGGGCGTGGGCCCCCTCCCCACATGGCGGCGCGGCCAGGCCAGGCCGCGCCGGCCTATGGGGCCCATGGTGGCCCTCTCGGCCCCTCCTTTTGGCTCCCTTCGCCTTCTGGAAAAATAGGATTTTCGTATAACTTCCGTTAATTGTTGATCTTCAGAAATATGGTGTCCTGACGGTGCTTTTTCCAGCAGAATCCTTACTCCGGTGAATAATTCTCCAATGATCATGAAACATGCAAAGTAGATGAAATAACATAAGTATCATCTCTAAATATGAAATATATCAATGAATAACAGCAAATTATGATATAAAATAGTGATGCAAAATGGATGTATCAGTGTCATTTAAATCTTTGTCTCAAGTAATTCAACATGCGGTAGTAACCTTAGTCTAATAAACCTCATGTTGTATGAATTGAGGATATTAAATTATTAATAAAATAGTATTAAATTGCATGAGGTGTACTCCCTCATTTAAGTCATGTTTCTCAAATAATAAGTGTGAAGTGTTGACCTTGGTCAACATGTGTTCATACCTTTGTATTTGAGGAAATTAAATCTTAACAAGATTCAATGAGAGGAAATTATTTCTCCAAACTAAAGAGAAACCCTAATCCACTTTTCAATAAAGGGAAATTATTTTCCTAACACTAAGTAAGAAAACCCTAGCTTAATGTTGAGTAATGTAAAGTGATGATGCTAGATCATCTTGTGTGAGCCATTAACGCTAATTAAGTCTACTTAAGTTTTGTTTGGTGATTGTATCCTCGTATTCGTTTATAGACGCTAGTACCAGAGACTATCAAGAGGAGGAGGTCTTCTACCAAGAGGAAGAAGAAGAAAACTTTGATCACCTCACCAACCAAGGCAAGCTAATATTCTTGCAAAGTGCAAAGCTCTACTAGAGCAAGGCACACTCACCAATTACTTTATGCTTCATGATCCCATCCCAAGTTTTATTCTTACAAGCTTTTACTTTGATTATTATAACTTGCTTTTATAGTTAACTTTGGTCTAGAGATAGAGTACTACAAGAGTATCAAAGTTAGCCTAGAACAATCAAAGCTAGTTAGCACCCCTCATGACTAGTTGCTAGTGCTAATAAATAAAATTGACTACTTTAGATGGGAACATGTGAAATGACATGACTTTGAAAACCTTGGAATGAGAAGTCATTCTATTGAAAGATTTTGAAGGTGAATATGACTTGTGAATGACATGGTGAATTTACAAAAACTGATGGTTGGGTTCGGATGCGATACCATTCCAATTTTACAAGTACCCCCACAATACCGATTATGGGTAAGGGCTTAACTTGAAAGTTTATGTATCTTAGTATGGGTTCCCTCTAAACAAGCGTCATAGGGGTTATGCCGAGGCTGCCTCCGTTGAAAGTGAAATGATGTGAAATGACGTGAAATGAGGTGAATGTCCGGCCCAAGCCCTGTGCAGTTCCCAGGATGACGGTTTGTCTTCACTGGGAGGCCAAGCTCATGGGGAGAGGTGCCTATACTAGGGTATGTAAGTGAAAGGTTATGGTTGGTAGTCCGCACACGGAGTGTGATAAATCAGGGCCAGTTAACCTTGACGGATTATTGCAAATGTTGTGGCACAAGTGTACGACCTCTGCAGAGTGTAGAACTATTCGAATAGCCGTGTCCACGGTTACGGATGATTGGGAAGGCCATACTGTTCCGTCATCAGACTCTTTTCAAAAATATGACATGTGACTTGTGACTTGAAGTTGAAAGGTGAATGGTGACTTTGAATTGAATCACAACAGAGTTGTGGGAATGACACTAATGTTCCCACTTGAGTTAGTTAGCAAATGAGGAGACTTTTACGAAATGTTTGTGAACTAAAATTGGCTTTATGCAAATAAACTTAGAGCTTAGTATTCCCTTACTAAAATTGATAGTGCTTACACTAGTATTAGTTGCGAGTACTTTAAAGTACTCATGGCTTTGTCCCTGGCTATTCAAATGGCCAGACATTGAAGGAGAACAGCGGTACAAGGAAGATGGACAGCAGGACGTCTACGATAACTAGGACCACTCCTGACGTCAAACGTTGGCCTGTGGATTAGATAGCCACTACTACTTCGTTTCCGCTATTTGTGATGTTCATTGATCAATAGATCAACTACTATTGTAATATTGGATCATGTGATCTACCTTTGTAAGACGATTATGTGTTGTAATAAATGATGACTCTATGATATTCAACTATTATGTCTCGCAACAACAATCTTCCTGGGATTGCGATGTATGGCATAATAGGCATCTGGACTTAAAAATCCGGGTGTTGACAAGTTGGTATCAGAGCCATTGTTTGACCTTAGGAGACCCTAGTTAGAATGGACGTCTGAAAAACTTAGTTTCAAAAACCAATGAAGTGAATATTTATGAAAACTTATTCTCACTCTTATCCTTAAGATCTTTTTCGAAGTAAGAAAATCCATGCTCTATTTTCTTTACAAGTCTACATAAAAGTTTGCACACTTGAGCACTTCATTAACTTACTTATCTTAATTGCTCACAGATGGAGTACCAATGTGAGTCATATCAACTTGGTCATGGAGGAAACCTGATGTTCGAGAAGGATTTGAAGCAACTAGTTGAATACTTAGGACGCCCGTATCCCGAGTTCTTCGGAATACCCCTCAACCATCCATCGGGAGGACCACCTCGGTGGGAAGTTACTGCAGATCTGAGAGGAAAGCTTGGAGCCCCAATATGGGAAACCATCTGGTTTTCTGTAACGGGGAACACTTGGAAGGATGGAATAGCCAAGGCCATGCAAGAAGCAATTGCCCGTCTGTGTGGACAAAATGAGAACAAGATCAAAAACACTCACTTTGTTTACTACCCAAGACATGACCCCATGGGAAGACCACTAACCATGCCACCGCACCCGGAGATGAACTACTATGTCGCATGCCTGGATTTCCTGCTGCACAAGACCCGCAAGGAGTTGGACAACGCTCGCGCATTTCACCAAGCACATTACCCATGAAGACGAAGAACCCATCAATAAGAGTAGTATCACTAAATCACTTGAGTAGGTGTGAGTTGTATCAGGATCCCCTTGTATCGTAGAGCGATGAATGGTTCTTAAAACCACCGGTGTGTTAGCTTTGTAATATGTGATGCTTGGTATGAATGAAAAAGTGTTGTTGGTTTTACCCCCTCAACACTACTCAAGTTTTCAAGTTTTGAACTTTTGAACTTTAACTCAAACAAACCATAGAAATTTCCCTCTTATCTTATCATCTACCTCATTGTTCAGATGGCCCCACCAACCCGCAGCGCCAACCAGGATGCAATGATGCAAATGCTGCAGATGATGATGGAAGACCGCGAAGCCGAGAGAGCTGAACGCCAAGCCAATATCGCTGCACTGCAACAGATAGCTCAGAACAATCAAGGCCATGGAAACCATGATCACCCTGGATCGAAGCTGAAGAACTTTCAGAACACTAACCCTCCGATGTTCAGCAAGACCGAAGAGCCACTTGACGCAGATGACTGGCTCCAGACAATGGAGAACAACCTCGAAGTTGCGGGAGTAGAAGCCGCAGAGAAAGTACTGTTCGCCACCCACTACCTGTCAGGACCTGCCAGGGCCTGGTGGACAAGTGCCCGTGCAATGAATGCGGGACAAATGATGACCTGGGAAGACTTCAAGCTGAAGTTTAGCAAGTACCATGTGCCCCAAGGACTGATTAAGAAGATGAGAGACGAGTTCCGGGAACTCAAGCAAGGAAGAATGTCTGTGCTGAAATACCGCGACAGGTTTCTTACTCTGTCAAGGTACGCCCCGGATGAAACCGACACCAACGAGAAGAGGAAGGAAAGATTTCACGGACTGCATGACGAGATGCAAACGGTGTTAGTGAACATTCCGTTCGCTGACCTAGAAGCCCTGGTGGACTCAGCCATCCAGATGGAAGGAAAACTGCAGCAAGCCAATGAGAACCGCAAGAGAAGAATGATGAATCAGAATGGACCCCACCATGCACAAGCACATAACAACTCAACCGGAGGATTTGCCCCAAGATACAACAAGCCCTCTGCCAGACTTCCCCAATTCCAACAATCATGGAGGACCCCGAAGTCGAGGCTACAACAACAACAACAGCACCAACAACCACAACAACAACCATCCCAATGGTAACAACAACCCCAATCTGCCCCGAGGACGGAAGCAAGCTGTTCCCGTCACTCCCAAAGACAAGTCAACCGTGAACTGCTATGAATGTGGGTTGTGGGTCACTACTCCAATGAGTGCCCCAAGAAGCTTGCCAAGATTGCCGCCAATTTTGCACCTGCCGAAATATGCCCCCAAGCTAAAAGGAACAACAACAACGGCCGCCTCTACCACATGAATGCAATGAAGCACAAGAAGCACCCTCGGCCATGCCAAGTATGTTTTTCTGTTAATACAATTGCTCAATCTCTCTTAGGAACCTAACTTTTCTTAAAATCTCGGGACGAGATTTGTTTAAAGAGGTGTGGTACCACGAAGGCCAACCAATGCCACAAAGGTTTCATCCCATTCCTTGGTGAGCAAACCAGGAAGGTTAGATCACGCTCCACTAAGCGGTAGCCTTCAAGGGGGCAACCGAAACCTTTACATAATGGTTGGGGCACGCATCCACAACTTAATTGGAGACTCTCAACGACGAAAGATTCACAACAAGCTCGAGCTCGGGACTACCTCACAAAGATTCACAAAGATACACAAGGGGAAATACAAATTCCTTTGGTGAGGGTGTAGATCTATGCCTCCTCCACCAGATCCTCGAGAATCAAGAGATTCTAGTAGCTAGGTAGAGATATCTACGGAAATGAAGCTCTGTGTATCAATAGTGGAGAGAGAGATTTTAGAGGTTGTTATACTTGGGGAAGAAGACCCTATTTATATGGGCTCTCTTTGTTTTGGCCGTTGCGTAGAAATACAGTCAAAACTAGAACTTTCGATCTCCCTGGCGGGTAGTACTGTGAGGCCAAAATAGATGCCCAATGGTCATTTTGAAAATGGGATCGGGCGGAATTTGGGTGGTACTACCAGTGGCCGGTAGTATCGGCCAACTTCCAGCCAAGTTCCGGAATGCCTTTAAAGGCTACCAGTACCCTTTCGTGACCCTCGACGCTCGTTTTTGGCACTTGACCGGAAGTATGGCGGTACTACAAGTCACTGGTAGTACCGGCAAACTTCTGCCAAGGAAAAAAGGGATGCTACCCCAGCGGGTGTACTGGTTACTCCGGCCACCAAAATTTCAGCAGAACTCTTTGCAACGGACAAGGAAGAGTGATGTAGAAAATAGGATGGCTGGGGATGTGAGAGTTTGGTTTCCGCCGTGTGAAGCACGATCCCACCTTGCATTCCTTCGAGTACATGAAGGGGTTCGTAGCAGAAAACAATATTTTTTCTAACTATCATACTCCGAATTCCTGGGAGCATATGACCCTCCCACACATCCTCCTCGGAGAAGGGAGCTTCCGATTTGGAGAGGTCGTGCAACTGCATCCCCAGGTAATCCCGGTGTAGCGAGAAAGCTCGCTCCGACGAAGAACCTGAGAGCTCTCCGTAAAAGCAGTCCACGGCTTCGGCTTTCTTCTCATGGTCCGAGATCAGCACGCCATCCACCTTAAGTTCTGCTATCAAGTTCTTGCGTGAAGGTGGAAGAACCTAGTGATCCTCGACCGTTGCCTGGCAATCGTGCGCTCGAGTGACTGTCGACAGCCAGAGCTTGCCCTTGAGGAGCTTCCTACAGCCCGTCTCCTCCACCGAGAGGACCCTCGACCCTATTGCCACATCCAACCGGAAGGTTTTTGCCGTGTAGGTTTTTGCCGATTTTAACACTTGGCAAAGAGGTTTATCGTGTATTTTTTGGTCCTTTGCATTTTGGATACTCGGCAAAAAGCAGTTTTCCTGTAGTAGTGATCCATTGAATTTGCTTAATTCATTTTTTCTTTCTTTTGAAGATGATTAGTCACACTATGTGATTCCGGCACATTTTGCTCGGTGTTGCTCGGTGCCGTGGTGCTAAAGCTGATCAAAATCGCGCCCGGTTCGCATGCATCAAACGGTTTGCGGCGGAGACAGAGGAGGAAGGAAACGGCCAACCCACCGCCCAGCTGGACTCGGGCCCAGCCGCTGGCGGCCGTAGCACATCGGCGGCGCCTAAACCCAAGGGAAAAACCTAGCGCCGCCCGCCCATCCTCCTATATATATACAGAGCGCGGTGTCCAAATCAGGGTCGATCCGGTCCTAATCCTCCCAGCCCCCATCAGCTCCGGTCCGACCTCGAGAGAGAGGTGGGAGCAATGGCGCGGGTTCCATTCACCACACTGCTCGCGCTCAGGTGCCCTGCCCATCTCTTTTCTTCTCATCTTGATTCCATATTTCCATGGCCTCCGATGGTTCTGATTTTCTTACTGCCATGTTACTTATCCGTCTTATTATTATGTCCGTGGTGCTGTGCTGCAGCCGGCGGGGTTACGCCGCGTCGGCGGGAGCGGAGGTGCAGAAGCGAGCGTCGGCAATGGCTGGCAGAGTCTCAGGCACGGAGGGCGGTGCCGGCCAGGCTCCATCAGGCGGGGACATCTTCTGGATGAGGGACCCCAAGACGGGCAACTGGATCCCTGAGAACCGGTTCGCCGACATCGACGCCGCAGAGCTCCGCGCGCAGCTGCTCTCCAGGAAGGCCTAGAGGAACAGGGCATGACAGAACGACGGCAGCTCCAGTGCTCCACCCATCCGCAAATCGATCCGAGTCCGTACATCTGAGTTCAGAGTTATTGAAACGAATAGCTTTCTTTTGCTTGCTAGAATGATCGTGCCCAGAAACAAGTACAAGAAATTTTGTCATCCCCGCTGAAATAATCGAGTTTTCAATTGTTCATTTTTGGTAAAACGTGAGGCCGCTTCGGAAGGAGGGGCCACTCGACTCTGATTTCTTGAGAATGCATAGGCAAAATAGTTGAACTACAGGATTAGGGAGGAAATGGATTGACCAACATGGATGGCAAGCGACAGCAGAAGCAAATTGTTAGGGGAATTTGGATCTAATCACCGGCGGCATGGCTCCATCACATCGTCTTGAACTTCATCTCCGTAGGGACGCCTGGAGCATGGAGGGTGGTCTCCGGCCGGATGGCGGCAGAGGCAGTCCCCTTCTGGGTCGAAAGCGCCGACGCCAGGCCGATGGGCATGAGGCAGAGGCCCTTGCTCTGCAGGTACTGCATCGCCATCGTCATGTTGTTCTCCATCAGCTGCGCCACCTCCTGCTCGAACGCCGCGTTGTCTTCGTCGGGTTGGGATCTTGATCTTGGGGATCCCAGGAGAAGCCCAGAGGTCTGCATTGCAAATTCGCATCGGTGATAAAATGAACTCCCAAAGGAAAATGGTGTGTTAATTTTTTTACTGTACCTCATCCTGAGACTCCATCAGAAGCGGAACGACGGCTTCGGTCGCGCCCAGCCTGCTCATGCTCAGAACCTTCAAACATATCAAAGGCGTCAGTACAGAAGCAAGAGAAGGAAGTTGACTGAATGTAACAGACTGCACAAGGACCTTGGTCTGTAACTGAAGAAACTTTATGTACTCGATGATCTCCTCAAGCATAGACGCCTTGTCCGTCTGCGACACATAAACCGAGGTTCAGAAACAAGCAAATTGCAAATTCAATTAAACGGAAAAAAGAGAGGAACATTTCGGCAAAGTTTTTCTCGGCCACATACCACCAGAGTCAGTCACCCACACACCCACCCACGGTTAATTGGAGGAGGGCGAGGTACAGGACCTCGCCGCTTCTCTGCCGTGGGGGATTGGGTTGCCGGAGCAACAGAGGGGGAGAAGGAAGAAGAATGGAAGTTTCTTCCTTGGCCTCAATAAATTAACAATGATCCTATCTATATATTGCATTCACTAACAGCATGACACTATTTTAGGCTCAAACTCATAAAGGCCCCCAGGTATAAGCAATGGCGATCTGGACTCTGTCTAACTAAATGTAGGGTGACCTTCCTGGTTCGGTGTCAGCTAAACATAGCCGTTCCTTGCTCTACACATATGTCAGTGGGGTAAAAGAGTAAATCGAAATACTACCTTGTTTGAGTTTGGAACCAGCTCCTGCAGATTCTTCATCCTATCAGAGATCTTCTCCCTCCGGAGCTGCAACCAGACAGAACCCAGTCAGAACTCCGAACACGAAATAATGAGGCCAGGAGAAACGAGAATCGCTGGGATCGACGGTGGCTCACCCTCTCTGCGATGCTGTGCGGATCCGTGGCCTGCCCCGGCGAGCTCTGGCGCGAGGCTTTGGAGCAGCTACACCGCTCCCGGCGACCCCATTACCGTTAATCGCCGCCGTCTTCAGAAACCTGTTTGGGATTGAACGGTGCAAGCTGTGGGCCGTGAACCAGCGAGGAGAGGTCCAGATGGCGCAGGCCGCCGCTGAACTCCTGCACATGTTGCGACCAGGACATCAGGTTAGGTGACAGTTGAGACACGCATCACTGAATTCATCACGTATATGGTCGAACCGATTCAGCGCCAAGCGTCAGCTAACCAGTACGACCGAACTACTAAGTTGTCTCACTCACATTTTGGTTCATCTGGTGCAGAGTGTCCATGCCTGGACGAACGTGCTGCCCAGGAGAGAACGACAGCAGCTTGCCGCTGCTGAACTCAGCATCATCCTGCAGGTGCAGAAAAAAATGGATCATTTACTAAGAATATTAAAGGAAGGTTTTCATAGTAATTATGCGTGCCAAGGTTTACGAGACTTACGTGTAGCTGCAGCTGCGCTGGGGGCACAGCGCCGAGCTGCTGCTGGAACCTGTTCGTCCCGTTCGGGGCGCAGGCTGCAGCCTCGTGCAGGAGATCCTCGTCGGAGATGCCACCGAAGCCGAAGCTCTGCGTCGATGTTTCGTCGCCCGTCATGGAGCCGAGGCAGGCTGGCGGCCACGCGGCCGGGTGCTCTGCCCCCATGAGGAACTGAGGCAGGCCTGCGCCGGAGTGTTCGCTCCCGCTGCTCTCGTTCGAGCTGCAGATCACCGGGGCGCTGTCGGTCAGCGAGACGGGGCACGGCAGGATCGTGCCCAGCGCGCCGGCGCCGTCGAAGTCCAGGCCGTCGCTCTGCAGCAGGAACTGCTCGTGCAGCTCCGCGGACGGCAGCGCGACGCCACCGGCAGGAAACGCGGTCTCAGAGGAGCCGTTTTGGAGGTGGTAAAACCCCATGCCTTGGGCCGAGGAACCGACGAGAGAGGAGGCTCCGGTGCCTGCCCACGAAGACGAGCCGGCGAACACCATGTCCTGAGGCCATGCCGACGACGGGATGAAGGGATCGACGAAGCCACCCATGGATCACACTCTTGTGCAATTCACTCCACTTGAAAGAAGGAAAAAACGACTCCTGCTACAGAGTTGGAGGAACAAGATTACTATCAGTGATCACTACACACTACCAGTGGAAGAAAGAGGTAGTAGCACATCACAGAGTAACGTTGACTACAGTTCAGCCTTAGATCCAGAACACAATGATGTCAGCAAATGTGGTTACTGATATATAACAAAACTAATGACTATAGAGGGCAACTAACTACCAAGCGACTGATAAAATAAAAGAAGGCAAGTTGCCACTCCTGCATAAGTATATCCATTTCTTCACCAGCCATCTGACAGAAGGCACTAGGAGAAGGATCTGCCATAAAACCCCGCTTATTAAAAGGATTCTAACTCGACCGTTCGCATCTGGATTGCAAACTGCTGCATAAAGAACAATTCATGGGGTAGTCACAGAGTCAGCAGGTTTTAATGGCGCCCAAATGGCAAATTATGAAGTAAATTAGTAGAAGGATCTACGATCCGTCAGTCGGCTCATACTACTGCATCTAAATAAGATTCAACAGGATTCATCAACTCCGGGTTATTGCTATCCTCGAAATAGCGACAATTTCACCAAGAACAGGAACAATGAACCAATCTGCGCATGTAAAAATAGTAGCAGTTCAACGAAACAAAATCCTAGCAGCCAAAAGCGAGTGCGAGAGACAGAGCTTGTAACGCGAGGCATCCAACACAACCGCGTCTTACACAGACCAGAACCTCTGTGTTGTCTCCCACAGATTCGCCCCCAAAACATACAAGAACAACAACACAAGAAACACGGAATATCGCGCGATTCGTCAAGAAACTACAAGCACGAAGATCTCAATTCATCTATCTGAAGAAACTAACCTGAAGAAACCGAGTGGACGGAAAAGAGCCAAGGAAGAAAAGAGGGGGAGCTCACAGTTTGACGAGGAGGAAGACGAGGCGATAACCGCTTCAGCTCCGCTCCTCCGCTTTCTCTGGCCTGGCCTGAAGAAGAGGAGAACTGGGGAGGGGAGGGAGGCGCTGTTTGGTTTGTTTTCTCTGCGCGTGGCTGTGGCCTGTGTGTGTGACTGCTTCGCTTCGTGTGCTTGTACCCGCGCGTGCCTCGCACCACGCCTGACAAGTGTAGGCACGGGAAGCGGGCTGATTTGTTATACACTCTCGTCCCGGCCAAGTTTCTTTCTTTCTTTTTTCTTCGTTGTTTCTACTACTTTTGTGCATGTCCATTTCTTTTTGGTCACCGACGATGAATATATGTGCGAGAAATAGTTTCTCATGGATTCCACGAAATGTCCTCATGGTACTTTCTATATACGCTTGATTTTTGAAAGCCACAGGTCAACTTGCCCCCTCTACAAAATTAAGTTTTTATGATATATACTCCCTCCAAAAGTGTAGGGAGTTTAGTTTAAATATGGGATAATTTAAGCTAAACTCTAACACTTATTATGGATTGGCAAGAGTACCATTTACAAATGCAAATACTAAATTATCATACCCAAAAAAATGAATTCAACATTGTAACTTTCATAGCGCAAATAAAACTTACATATTGGAAGCGGGTGAGTTCGCTGATCTCTACCTCTCGTGGCACTGTTCCCCCTGACCGTGTGCAACACTTCTAAAGACAGTCCTCCACAAGGCCCCTCAAATCCATGCCAGGTAAAAGATCGGTACTGTAGAGAAGATAGGCTCAAACGTGGCATCTTAAAGTCCTAATAATTTGAAATGTAGAATATGAGAATCAGATGAATAGACAAATCACAAAAATTCAATGTCATGGCTAGTGGATTCCTATAGGAATCTAAAACACAAAAAATTGTACATCATATTTGTTCGGATGCTCTGCTGGAATTTGGCAGGGATATGCCTCTTCACGAGAGGGAGAAAAGGATATAGCCGCAAATTGCATTGAACTTGTGAAAGAATCATAGTTTATGATTTTTGTTGATTCAAGAGATTTTCATAGGAAACTTAGAGGACTAATTAAAATCCTTACGATTCTATCCTATGTTTGTTGTTTGATTCGTAGAATGGAGCCTTGTTGGAGGGTTTTTTTGAGCTACATCTCTAAGAATTTTGCATCCACTTGAACCTCTTAGAAATAATTGTATAATTTTCTTGCGACAGAAACAAACCGAAATCATATATCATTCATATGGAATCATGCGAATCAAAGATGTCCCAATCCTCCAAAAATTGAAGAAAATAAGATTATATTCTTATGAAGACAATTTGTCCAAACGGAGCAAACAAATTTGAAGTGTTATCCATAATTCAGGGGAAGTTTAACTTTTTTTAAATCAAATCGACCATATGGAATCAGAGGGAAGTACCTTTTGTTCTTATGAAAAAAATAGAAACCCATTTTGTTTTATCCCCCATGAATTACATATCTCTTTTTTAGCACATATCTAGCCCACACATTGCTTTTCTGTCCAATAATTCCGAGTATATTTTTATCCTTATATGTGCATAGCTGTCGCTAAAACAGGATTTTCGGATTCCATATGGTTGATTCGATAAGCTATATGGTTCTTTCACATCTTGACAGCAAGGACAAAGAGACAAAAGAAGAACAACTTCCTTTCCTGATGGAAAGGGTGGAAGAACTCATGGACAGTGACAAAAGGAAAATGTGAACAAGAATGATTAATACCTAACAGTTGTGCTAGTTGATTAGCTAAGTGATGTTCGGAGAGTATTAGAGCGATGGAACTAGCTGAGGGTAATCTTGGCGTAAAGCTGTTGCCTACTAGGCCTGTAGATTTTGAGTTAATTATATGTGTCGTCTCTGATTAAAAAGGAGGGTGTCCTTTCCAAGAGCAGGCCTCCTGATCCAGAAAACGATTTGGTTCTGGCTGGATCTCTCTCGGGATCGACAGCAACGGTTCCGGGCCATTTTTAATCACAGCCGGGTCGTTGTCCGCAGTCGGCTTTGCTCCCTTTCGCGTGCTCACAAAAAAGAAGAGAGGGCTCCGCTTATATGCAGAAAAAAAAGGAGATGTGAGGGAGATGACCGAACTGGCCCTTGTAGCCGTTGGTAATGGTATACTTTGGCCTGGTCAATTGAGCGTTTCTCGTGTAACTCCGTTTACCATTTCCAGTGCATGCAACTGTCTTATTCTTTTCCTTTTACCACCACTCCTACTGCCACTTCTTAAGAGCATGTACAATGGAAAATGCTTAGAGATTAAAAAATTTAAATGGTTTTTGTTTAAACATGTGTATTTATATTTATTTATACTATACAGGTGCTTAACCTCCTACACAAATAAGCATTAGTGCTTAAGAAAAAGTTTGGTTTATGTTTATAATCACCTCTAAGCACCTTGCATTGTACATGGTCTAAGAGTACTTCTATATTAAGAGCAACTTTAGGAGATCCCGGATAAGTGCCTAAAGTGGATAACTCCAGCGGTTATCCGGTTGTGGGTTCAATTTACGTCCTGAGCAAATCCTCGATAAATGATCAACCCAAAAAATTTATCCATAGTACCCGATACCGACTCATCCGCACGCTATATACCTAATGGAGAGAGCTGAATCTCGGTTAACACCCCCATTCCCACACCTCGCGTCGCCTCCTCCGCCGCCCAGTGGCCGATCTTTTAGAACTCCGGATCCAAAACGATGGCACCCGCAGCGACAAGACATGGATGCCACTACCAATCGTTTATCGGGCCACAACACTCGCATGTGAGATCCCTCAACACCTCCAGCACAAGGCCACCGCCACCATGGCACAGACTATGGCGGGATGTGGGAGCAAGGCAGGGCCTAGTGGCAACTGGCATCCCGCATATGTCCTGGAAAACCAAAACAAAAACAAAAGTAGGCATGGAATCAAATGAGAATTAGTAAAAAAATTGGTCCCACATCCCGCGCCGCTTGACACCCTAGCAGGACCACAACTGCGTGTGGACAATGGTTCTGTTAATGGTAGATGCGTTAGTTCTGATTCTCAGTGAGTTTGTGCGGTCTCACTCAGACATCACTTGCCGAGTGATCTAGAGATGCGAACCGCTAGGCATCCATTACACGTTAGTCCCCGTTCGGTACAGGTGTTTTTGCAGGATTTAAAGTGTATTTTTTCTGGCTAACCTAGTAATAATCTCAAATACTCTCCACACACCATTCAACAAGCAAGGCTTCAACGGGATTAGCCCCGGTAATCCCTGAAACAAGTTGCGGTCACGCACGTCCTAATCTAGCGCGCATGTTGCCTACCTCCATCCATGCACGTCCTAACATCGGTGTGCGCCCAACCGTCTGCGGATCCCACCACGCCGTCCGCAACTAGGGGCGCGATTGGTTGCCCAAGCCTCTTGGGGCTCCTAGCGCATGCCATGGGAGCATGGCTGGTGAGAAACAGCCCAAAAGCCATGGTCTCCAATTTGTTTGGTTGCACACGTGGAACTTTCCTGCATGAGGGTGGGAGAACGGTAAAAACAGTGTTTGGTTGGCTGCGTTACACCATTCCATCATAGTCTAAAACTACTCAGTGTTGTTTGGTTGCAACAATATCCAGTGACATGGTAACTTCTTCCTTTGAGAGGTTAGCTTACCCAACACATAACACAAAATATGTCTGAGAGAACACGGACTTAAGCTAAGCAGTTACCCTAAGGGGTGGTACTGCTTAATAGTAGCTACCATAAATACCGATGCACCACGAGCTAACCCAAAAAAACTACAGATCGTGATGCATCAAAAGTTCATCATCGAAGGGGTTAGTATATATATACCACACCTTCCAAAATATTACAGTCCAGGCATTAGGTTTCCATCATGTCATAGCTAATCGAATGGATATTGGACGAGCTCCCAAAATATACATGACCTCAGCAGACACGGCTGCAAAGGAGCACTGCTGTGGTGCTTGCGCATCCATGAATTTAGATCCCCCTCTCTAACCCTGTCATGTCAGCACATGCCTTGTCGTCTGCAGGGTAGTTGATAGAAGCCACAAGTTTACGTGGAGTGAAGACGATGTTGTTACGCACGAATGAAGGCTCGAAGATTGACTTCATCTGCTGGTAGTTCGTAATGTCCATGTTCAACAAATCTTTGTGCTTTAGGATTTGTTGAGATTCAGGAGACATTGTATCAGTTGAGCTCTATATAAAAAGGGAATGAACATGTTAAACAAAGAAGTAAGATGTAAGCTAACCATGAGTTATGACTCAGGCTTCTCCTTGTCCATCATCAGGACCATGCTCTCGTTACAAAATTTCACTTCTGGAACATTTCTAACCTTGCACATGACCGTCCATCTCTGTTTCCACTTCGTGAGGTGATTGTACACTAAGTAGGGGTGACTGTCAGACCTGTGAAGTCAAGAACATCATTGTAGACACTCTTGGTTTTCTTTGAAGCCACACGGGAACAGTCGATGCCGCCCCTAACTTGCTCACAAACCCTGTTGAGGATGAACTCTGAAAGATTTGCTTCCCACACCATAGGTAGTGTGCGCTGATACAAATCTAGATTAGCTCTTGTGTTGTTAGGCACCATCCAAGCCATAGAAGTTTTGCGCATCAGATCGGGAGAAGGCGGGATGACCTACACAAGACAAACGAACAATGGTAAACACAAACGAACAATGGTAAACATGACGATCAGTTGCGTAGAGGTAAGTGACTTACACAAGACATCGGAACAATGGTAAGCATGTCATAGAAGGCTTACAATTAGGGGAGTAATATTAAGCGTAGAGGTTGGTGACCTAGACAGAGAAGAAGGTAGCACCACCGTG
>JAUUTY010000320.1:0-101161 GCA_030979885.1 Lolium multiflorum | reverse complement strand
TTGT
The DNA here is from genome assembly GCA_030979885.1 of Lolium multiflorum. Lineage (NCBI taxonomy): Eukaryota > Viridiplantae > Streptophyta > Magnoliopsida > Poales > Poaceae > Lolium > Lolium multiflorum. The sequence continues at coordinate 101,157 of JAUUTY010000320.1, read as the reverse complement.
ATCACAGGTTGGCCATTTTATCAGGAATGAACTTCCTACCTTCCCATTGTGGAAGCAGCACGTTGACACCCCTTCACAGTTCGAGAGTTTAGTGCATAATTTACACGTAAGTCATGCTTCTCCTGGTAATGATAAATTATTCCACATTGATCTGTCCCATTTCTTGTAGCTTATTGTTGTTTCTATGCTATATAACTCACCAATCATTCCACCGTTGTGAGCAGTTAAGGTTTGAATTCGATGAGGATAATGAGGATGTAAAGTTTGTCATATTCATATTCAAGGGTGTTGCGCGACACCACTATAAACTTAGGCGACATACTTCACTAGCCAGATTACTGCCAATGTTCGAACAAAGTCTCCTGCACCCTGTATGACTGACGAGCAGTGGGGAGATCTTGTCAAGCATTGGTCTGATCCAAAGAATGTGGTATGGCTTATGAGGACCGTGAAACCAGATTAAATTCCGAATACTTATTTTGCGCCAGTGTCTCACTAGTCTCCTTTTGCAGACGTTGTCTAAAAGGAACCAGGCTAACCGCTTGAAACAACGTTTACCAAGCCGTACAGGATCTCATCACTTGGTTGGGCATCTCTGGCAAAAAGTAATGCCCCGCTGGTCTGTACTGCTACATATGTTACTCGTAAATTGTGTAGAACTCCGTGTGCATGTTATATTTCCATCCTCCATTTCAACCACGTTATTTGATCTCCATATGATTGTACAAAAATGCAGAAAGTAGATCATGCAAACAACATGCAACCAGACAAAGAGATGACTCTGGCAGAGCAGTTCGAGGCATGCCAGAAGAACAAACATAATGTGATAGGAGAACTTGCAGAAAGTGTTATTGTAAGTCTTCTTTATGATTTAAATTTTTTAACTACACACTTGCCAATTTGTAGGAGCAATATGTCAATATGATCTTGTAGGCGTTTTTGTGAAAATGCATTTGATGTGTAATCAGGCATACCAACTTGTAGGATTAGAAGTAGTTCATACACATTAAATCTACCGCTTGGAGCGTCTATGTGCTTTTATTTTTACACGACTGAAAACTTTTCAGGCAAATATGAAATTGGAGATGGCAAAACCCGGGAAAGATGGTATGGAAAAAACTCTAGAAGAATGTATGGAGACATTTACCATGGTACTTAAAAATAAAGATATCACCAAAAACACTTTCCTGTGAAATGCTGGGTTTTTGCAGTCCAAGTCCAAGTCCAAGTCCAAGTCTTTCTCTGCACAAGTTCTGGAGGAACAAATCCAAATAGAACGAGCTACAGCAGATGTGTTAAGAAACCAAGTTGACATGTTGAGATCGAGATCAGAAGCATGTGATGCCCTACTGGAGGCCAATCAAGTTTGTTATAATCTCTCAAAGACTAATAAAATGCCATAGATAATTGGAGATGAAAACACTGACATTGACATGTGAGTACCTTGGTATTGTGTGAAATGTTTACTGAGACTGAGGCACTGTTCCTATTTTGTTGGTGGATGCATTTATCTCTCGGCTGGGATCAACTTAGTAGTTGTTCATGGATGTTTTAGAAATTGGTTGCCTAGCCTTTTCAATCCGTTCGAACTTAAATGGTATTAGAGCCAAGGTCTCGAGTTTGAATTGTTGACGGTGTGGTTCAATTCATCCTTAAATTGTTGGTGCCCCATTGGCCCTTGTAAAGCTTCATGTGCCTACCTCCAAATCCAGTGTTGAATTTCTCTTGTCACACACGAGGATGGCTGTTAATGTGTATATAAGTGGGTTGCATAGCCCCTTTTATATAAGGTTGCAAGTTTCCTTTTTGTGTTGTGCCTTTGGGATTCAGCCTGCACTTCTGACTTTTGGTTGCGTTGGCTACTTTATAAGTTTAATATAGTTCCATGTGGTTTTTGTTGAGTTCTATAATAAGTGGATTGCCTAGCCCTTTCCATCATTTCGGACTTGTGGTTCTATTCTGTTTTCCACGTATTAGACCTCCTCTTCTTAACAAGACTCCATGAGTAGGAGGCTATGATTTTTTGTAATTACTCAATTAGATAGCTTAATCCCATTTGTTGACTCTGTGTTGACCGCCACTTGAGGGTAAAACCGAGTATATTGCACTAGCCCGTTATTTTTTTTTTGAGGGTAATGCACTAGCCGGTGTTAGCACTCAGGGGAAAACTGAGTGCGAGATATTTTCCAGTGTAAGACTATTTGGTACACGTACTTGGTGCGGGACGTGCGATGCACGGGCGCGTGTCGCGGTGCAATGATTGGGCGGTGCGCGTGTTGAGACCAAACGTCTAGCTTTTTTGAGAAACTGCCGAGACCAACCGTCACGTTGCCAGAGCCCCCTCTCTCCCTCCCTCTGCACACAGTCTCATTCTCACTCACGCACGCAACCACGCCTCTCATGTCCCATCAACTTCTCCAAATCGAAGGAAAAAACACCAACCGCCCACGCGCGCTCCCTGCCGGCGATGGACAAGAAGAATGCGCCGGCGGCCGTCGCCTCCGTGACTGGGCCTCTCTCTCGGCTGATGGACCACTTCACAAGATCGGCGAATGCTTACTGGCAAACGAGCAGTACTCTGCTATGAGGCAAGTCTGTAGAAATTGGCGCTCAGGTTACCTGAGCCCGACGTGCACCTGCACGAATGGATCATGCTAGACCACGGCCTTCCATGCGCTGCTGATTTCACCTTCCTCCACCTCCGCACAGCCCGCTACGTCACCATCGATCTAACGGAAGTTCATGCAAGGTTCAAATTCCTCCATATCTATAGAGTTAATCTATTTTTATTTTCAATCATAAACATCTTAGTGCTGAATGTTATCTTCATCAATATATTTTAGATACTACTTTGTCGGCTTTTGCCGTGGCGTCATCGTGCTTGCCCAGAAGAACCAACCGCCCTGGTCCCGACCACCGAACCCACTCACAAAGACGTGGAATACTATGTTTAGCGCATATGCCAAGCGTTATTCTGAAGTCAGTCGCTGTGATGAAGTCCCCGACTATGGTCTTCGTTTCCAAAGATTACCCAGCGGAAATTGCTTGGGTCGATGAGAGCACTCCAACTAAGGGTATAGATGAAGATTGGGGAGAAGGAAGATTTTCGATCGAGCACCATTGTCTGCGTTGCATTACCCCGTTCAATGGTGATGCAATAGCTGTGAACAATTTTGAGTTCGGAAAATTAGTGTGCACCAACAATGTCCAGTTGGAGCAGCGTGCGAGCCCTGTCAAAATGGATACACTATTTTCATTTCCAGAACTTGGAAATAACAAGTTCTACCTTGTGAAGTCGGATGGTGCTCTGTTGCTTGTGTTGTTGGACAACAAGCATTTGGAGGAAGGTCAACCATTGGTGTACCGTGTGGACACTGAGAGCCGCTCTCTCCATGCCGTCAATAACATTGGCAGTCGTGCCTTCTTCGTCCATTATATCCGGTGTATCTCCGTCGACACCAGAGTGCACCCGACACTTCAACCTGGCTGCATCTACTACACAGATTTTGGTTATATCAGAGAGTACTTTGATGATATAAAGGCCTGGGATGAGTGGCCAATACATGTGAATAGATTAGGAAACTACGGTATGAGAAATGAACAAAGGCCATACCATTTGGAGGATGTATTGGCACAGACGGAAGGAGTTCAATGAAAATTTCCTTCAATGGAGTGACGAAGAAATATATGCTGAATGAAGAACATATTCGTTCATCCTGGGGGTATCCTAATCTTCATGTTGGCCATACATTGTGTCTTGTATTATTTTCAGATTAGTTTGTCGTGAACATTAACATTGTTATTGGCTGCTTTTGGCTCTTGTATGCAGTTTATGTAGTATTATATTAGTTTTCTGGATTTATTATGCTGCTGTGAATTTATCCTATACTAGCTTCTAGATTTGACTGATTTTGTTTGTAATGATGATGGCTTGATGTGGCTGCTGGCCTTAACTGCCAAAGCAGAGCAATTAGTACTTAACCAGGTGTACCGTCTTTATATTAGTATTATATTACTTGACCATAGCCATATTCAAAATCAAATCTCAGTCAGGCGGCAAAATCTCCCGCCAATCTAGAAATATTTCAGGCGTGTTTTTGAATGGGATAAGAAGATAGAACACGATGATAGTAACCGATATTCAAGGTGATGATGATTTGATTTTCCACTCGGCCTTGAACAGAGGTACTAGTACGGTCTCACAATTTTTTATCATTATACTTGGACCTTAGCCAAATTCAAAATCTCATAGCGGCAAAACTTCCCGCCCACAAAACAAAAAATTCACACGCTTTCAAATTCCCATTCTACCCTTGTGGAGATGACAGAAAGTCGGTTGGTGGGGGGTCTGCCCGTCATTTTTTGGATCACCACCTCTAGCCCGGAAACCCTCCCAAAAAAAATTCATTTCCCTCAAACCACCCACCGGAACTTCCCAAGTCCCTCTCTCCCACCTCCACGACCACCGCACCGGAACATCCCCGCCGGACTTCCCTGGCCTACACGAGAGCCTCGCGATCCTCGTCATCCGGCTGCTTGCCGGAGCCGCTTCATCGACGTCATCAGCCGGACCGGATCATCCCCGCCGAACCTCGAAACCATATGCTCATCAAGCAGTCTACCGCAGTCGCTTCAGCTGCGGCATCGTCCTGCCATCGGATCTTGCTCACAGGCTTAGTGTTACATGAACCGAATCTGCTTCACCGGCGCCGTCCATGATCTAAACTCTTCTACTTTGTCGCTTTTCTATTGCTTGACTGCAAGTTCTTGTTTAATCTTGGGGAACCTGTTTGTGCTAACAACGCGCCATTACGTTTTTTGCAGATGAAATGAGTAACCATGAAGTGTAATGGCTAGTCTCTCCAACCCCAAGTAGCACATGTAAGCGTGCTTCATCACCGGATCTATCAACCCCCGGAAGATCTGCTGTGACTCCCATAATGCTTCTCCTAATGTAAGTCCCTTGTTTTAGCACCATGTTCTGGGTTGCTTGTTTGTCGGAAGCTCTTTTAGTTCATTCCTAGCTATGACCGTAACACGTTGCTATTTTCTACTTCATTGCTAACTTTAAGCGATTGAACATTTTGGTTTGCATTCCATGCTCTGTAGATGTAGCCATCATAGCTTCTATCTTGCTCAGTCGTTGTTACAAAAATTATACTGTAGGTATTATAGTAACATCCTGCTATTATTTAGTTCATGGCCAATTTTAAGTAATTGCACATGTTGGTTCGCATTCACTGCTCTATAGCTTTTGGCATCGTAACTTCTATATTTGGTTTACATTCCCTGCTCTTTTGTAGATCTAGCCATCATAACTTTATCTTGCTCGGTCTCGTTGTTACAAAATTATGGCCTGCTACTATGTTGTTTTGTGCCAATTTTTTACTCCATGAACATATTGGCTTGCATTCCCCTGTACTACGGGTGATGCCATTGTTTTGTATCTAGTTCATTGTAGCTAACAAAGTAAGGACTTAGTTTGGCATACTATCACTCTGCTATCTAGCCTCTGTAGTGCAAATAAACTTGTCATACTACTAGATAATAATTTTGGGTGCCATTTGTTCTTTAAAAGCTGCATTATTGACTTGTTTCTACGACTTGGCATGACGCTCACATATGGAAAGCTGAACATATTGGTTTGCATTCCTTCTTATACAAGTTCACAGGTGATCCCACTATATTCTGTATCTGGTCCATCCTAAGCTCCAGCATTAACTATCCTCCATGTGTTGCTCATTACAAGTTTATATCCCGAAACATCTTGATTTGCATCCCCTTCTCTATAAGTTCAGGAGTATTATTTAGTTCACGGCCAAAATGAAGTAATTGCACTTGGCACATGTTGGTTCACATTCCCTCCTCTTTAGCTTTTGCCATCGTAACTTTTTTTTTTTTTTTTTCCTGCTCTGTAGATGTAGCCATCCTACTTCATCTTGCTCGGTCGTTGTTACAAAAATTTATAGCTTGCTACTATGTTGTTCATGCCAATTTTGCCCTCACCGAACATGTTGGTTTGCATAGGACTCGACGGTAGTAAGTCTGCTGTTTCATTCTAACATGCTCTGTCATTATATTGGCTGTTGGTATGCGGCATACACTCTTTGTTTGCTTATTGTGCACATTACAATGATCTTGTTATAACGACGAAATGATGAGTTCCAAATTCTTTGCCAAACAATATTGTAGTGTCTTTGCCTTTCCATTGTTGCTATCTTAACTTGTAATGTCTTTGTTTTGGATATAGAGGTGTTGCATGGACAACTTAAAAGATTGCGAGATCGCTTCATTGTATTACTGGTTCCATTACATTCATTTCTGGATTGTTTGCTGTTTTTCATTTTTGGTGATACATCTTTATTCATTTATAATATTCTTTTCTTGTTTGCTTGTGACAATGAGCTCTCAGCAGAAATCAATACTGTAAATCATCTAAATGCTAAATGCCATTCATACTTGTGGCCCAATTAAGCGAAATCACATATGTACTGCCACGCAAAATCTAAAGGCGCATATTATCTTAGGCATGTAAACGATATTAAGCAGGGTGGCCACTTACTTCTTGAGCCATTATTTGATTCTCTGGTGGACCCCACACACTAATTGAGCTGGCCCACTTGGCTGAGTGGACCCACCAACTCTGATGACCCATTTGCTTTAGTGGACCCCACACAATAAATGAGCCGGCCCTTTAAGAGAAAGTAGGACCCACACATGTTTTGGCCGACCCACTGTCTTGTTGGGCAGCCCACTTGCATATGGTGGACCCCACATACGTGTTGGGCCGGCCTTTAACGAGAAGTGGGACCCACATGTGTTTTTGGCTACCTTGTTGGGCAGCCCACTTGCTATATGGTGGTCCCATACTAAATGGGCAGCCCTTTAAGAGAAAGTAGGACCCACTGTGTTTTTAATGAAGCCCACTATCTTGTTAAGTGACCCACCTGCTATATAGTGGACCCCACATACCTAATTGGGCAGCCGCTAACGGAAGGGAGTAGGACCCGCGCTGTGTTTTGTGCAGCCCGCTGTCTTGCTTGAACGACCCTTGCTATATGGTGGACCCACATGCTAAATGGGCAGCCGTTACATGAAAGTGGGACCCACCTGTGTTTTTGGCCGGCCCACTATTTTGTTGGCCGGCCCACTTCTTTGTATGGTGGACCTGACAGATGGGCCGACCCTTTAGCACGGAAAGTGGACCCACTGTGTTTTGGCCGCCCACTAGCTTGTTGAAGCGACCCACTTACTATCTGATGGACCCACACACCTAAATGAACTGGCCTTTTAACGGAAAGTGAGACCCACACAGCATGTTTCGCCGGCCCACTTGCTTCTTAGACGGCCCGATTCAGTTCTTGTAAAGTGGACCCATATTAAATGGGCGGCCCATTTAACTTTTGACCAGTCAACATTAAGTTAGGCCCGGCCCACGTAACTAATGGACCGGCCCAGCTATATAGTTGACCGGTCAAACTATGTCCTCTGGCCCGGCCCGCTTAAGACGTGGCAGGCCTCGTGTGGGCCTACCATCTACCACGGGGTTTCAGCCGGTTAACGCCGTTAACTGGCAGTTAACGACGTCTGCCACGTGTCAGTTTGCATGACGTCAGCAGTCAACGGGCTCCCGAAAACACTTCCGCAACGGTCAGATTTTCCGTGGCGGAAGGGGGGCCAAGCGCGACGGACCGAAAAAATCGTCGTTGGACTTTGCCTGACGCAGTTTCCACAACGGAACCCATATCGTTGGGTTAGGCCCATAGGCGACGAAAAATACCCCTTAGCGGACGATTTTGAGACGTTGTCTATCAGAACTTTTCTTATAGTGTATTATCATAAAAGTAGCATGGAACATAAGAAATTATGAGATACGTTTGAGACGTATCAAGCATCCCCAAGCTTAGTTCCTACTCGTCCTCGAGTAGGTAAGCGATAACACAAATAATTTCTGAAGTGACATGCTACCAACATAATCTTGATCAACATTATTGTAAAGCATATGAGATGAATGGAGTGATCTGAACAAAAGATTGCTAACAAAGATAATGACTAAACAAATGAATCATATAGCAAAACTTTTCATGAATAATACTTTCAAGCAAGTATCAACAAGACTTGCATAAGAGCTAACTCATAAGCAATAAATTCAAAGTATAATGCATTGAAGCAACACAAAGGATGATTAAGTTTCAGCAATTGCTTTCAACTTGTAACATATATATCTCATGGATATTTGTCAACATAGATTAATATAACAAGTGCAATAAGTAAACATGTAAGAATCAATGTACACACAATTAACACAAGTGTTTGCTTCTAAGATAGAAAGAAGTGGGTAAACTGACTCAACATAAAGTAAAAGAATGGCCCTTCGCAGAGGGAAGCATGGATTACTATTTTTGTGCTAGAGCTTTTTGTTTTGAAAACATAGAAACAATTTTGTCAACGGTAGTAATAATTCATATGTGCTATGCATAATACTTCCTACAAGTTGCATGTCTCATGCATAGAGTACTAATAGTGCTTGCACCTTGTCCTAATCAGCTCGGAAAACACGGATTATCATCACATGACATATGTTTCAACCAAGTGTCTGAAAGGGGTACCTCTATGCCGCCTGTACAAGGTCTAAGAGAATGTACGCATTGGATTTCTAAGCTTTGATTATTCTCAACCCAGACATCCATGCGGGACAACATAGACAGCAGGATAATGGACTCCTCTTTACCGCTTAAGCATTCAACAACAAATAATATTCTCATAAGAGATTGAGGTTGTATGTCCAAACTGAAACTTCCACCATGATACATGGCTTTAGTTGGCTGCCCAATGTTCTTCTCTAACATATGCATACTCAAACCATTTGATCATGAAATCGCACTTACTTCAGACAAGACGAACATGCATAGCATCTCACATGATATCCAACAAAGGTAAAAAGTTGATGGCGTCCCCAGAAACATGGTTACCGCTCAACAATCAACTTATAAGAATTAAGACACATAACTACATATTCATTACCACAATAGTTTTTAAGCTATTTGTCCCATGAGCTATATATTGCAAAGATAAAGGAATGAAATTTTAAAGGTAGCACTCAAGTAATTTACTTTGGAATGGGAAAAATACCACGTAGTAGGTAGATATGGTGGACACAAATGGCATGGGGTTTGGCTCAAGGTGTTTGGATGCACGAGAAGCATTTCCTCTCAGTACAAGGTTTGGGCTAGCAAGGTTGTTTGAAGCAAACACAAGTATGAACAGGTACAGCAAAACTTACACAAGAACATATTGCAAGCATTATAAGACTCTACACTGTCTTCCTTGTTGTTCAAACACTTTACCAGAAAATATCTAGACTTAGAGAGACCAATCATGCAAACCAAATTAAACAAGCTCTACGGTAGTTATTCATTAATAGATTAAACTACATGATGCAAGAGCTTAAACATGATCTAATGAGAGCTCAAACAATTGCCAAGTAATTCCAAACCATATGCAGCATTTTCTGATTCCAACCAAATAGAAATTTAACGAAGCAAAGCCTTCGCCATAAACATTAAAGCACAACTAAGAACACAAGTGTTCCATATGAAAAAGCGGAGCGTAATATCTCCAATATAAGAATGATGGGATCCAACTTTATTCAAACCAAAACAAAAATAAAAGCAAAACGCTCCAAGTAAAGAACATAGGATGTGATGGAATAAAAATATAGTTTCACTAGAAGTGACCTGATAATGTTGTCGATGAAAGGGGATGCCTTGGGCATCCTCAAGCTTAGATTGAGTCTTCTTAAAATATGCAGGGATGAACCATCGGGGCATCCCCAAGCTTACCTTTCACTCTTCTTGATCATAGTATATCATCCTCTTCTCTTGACCCTTAAAAACTTCCCTCACACCAAACTTCAAGCAAACTCATTAGAGAGTTAGTGCATAATCAAAATTCACATATTCAGGGTGACACAATCATTCTTAACACTTCTGGACATTGCACAAAGCTTCTGAAAGTTAATGGAACAAAGAAACTCATTCAACATAGCAAAAGCGGCAATGCGAAATAATAGGCAGAATCTGTCAAAAACAGCACAGTCCGTAAGCAATTTGGCAGGGGGCACTTAACTTGCTCAAATGGAAAAACTCCAAACTAATGAAAGTTGCGTACATATATGAGGATCACGCTCGTAAATTTGCAGATTTTTTGATTTTTCTACAGAGATCTAGATTCGTGACAGACAATGCTGTTCTGCACAGATCCAAATCTAGCATCAACTTTAGCATAGAAACTTTACTTGGCACAAAAACACGATAAGGAGAGGTTGCTACAGTAGTAAACAACTTCCAAGACTCAACAATACAGTAAATAAAATGTAACTTGGGTTATCTCCACACAACAGGCAGTAGCAATGAGGCTTGGGCCGCGCCGCCTATTATGTCGCGCCTCGTGGCCCACTTCCTTTCCCCTCGGTCTTCTGGAGCTTCGTGTAAAAATAGGACCACAGGTGTTGATTTCGTCCAATTCAGAGAATATTTCCTTACTAGGATTTCTGAAACCAAAAACAGCTGGGGCTTCGGCATCTTGTTAATAGGTTAGTGCAAAATGTATAATAATGCTGTAAAGTATGTATAAAACATTCAAGTATTGTCATAAAAGTAGCATGGAACATAAGAAATTATAGATACGTTTGAGACGTATCAAGCATCCCCAAGCTTAGTTCCTACTCGTCCTCGAGTAGGTAAACGATAACACAAATAATTTCTGAAGTGACATGCTACCAACATAATCTTGATCAACATTATTGTAAAGCATATGAGATGAATGGAGTGATCTGAACAAAAGATTCCTAACAAAGATAATGACTAAACAAATGAATCATATAGAAAAACTTTTCATGAATAGTACATTCAAGACAAGTATCAACAAGACTTGCATAAGAGCTAAATCATAAGCAATAAATTCAAAGTAGAATGCATTGAAGCAACACAAAGGATGATTAAGTTTCAGCAATTGCTTTCAACTTGTAACATGTATATCTCATGGATATTTGTCAACATAGAGTAATATAACAAGTGCAATAAGTAAACATGTAAGAATCAATGCACACAGTTAACACAAGTGTTTGCTTCTAAGATAGAAAGAGTGGGTAAACTGACTCAACATAAAGTAAAAGAATGGCCCTTCGCAGAGGAAGCATGGATTACTATTTTTGTGCTAGAGCTTTTGTTTTGAAAACATAGAAACAATTTTGTCAATGGTAGTAATAATTCATATGTGCTATGCATAATACTTCCTACAAGTTGCAAGTCTCATGCATAGAGTACTAATAGTGCTCGCACCTTGTCCTAATCAGCTCGGATAACACGGATTATCATCACATGACATATGTTTCACCAAGTGTCACAGGGTACCTCTATGCCTTGCCAAGGTCTAAGGAGAATGCACGCATTGGATTTCGCTTTTGATTATTCTCAACTTAGACATCCATACCGGGACAACATAGACAACAGATAATGGACTCCTCTTTTAATGCTTAAGCATTCAACAACAAATAATATTCTCATAAGAGATTGAGGTTGTATGTCCAAACTGAAACTTCCACCATGATGCATGGCTTTAGTTGGCTGCCCAATGTTCTTCTCTAACATATGCATACTCAAACCATTTGAACATGAAATCGCACTTACTTCAGACAAGACGAACATGCATAGCATCTCACATGATATCCAACAAAGGTAAAAAGTTGATGGCGTCCCAGAAACATGGTTACCGCTCAACAAGCAACTTATAAAAATTAAGACACATAACTACATATTCATCACCACAATAGTTTTTAAGCTATTTGTCCCATGAGCTATATATTGCAAAGATAAAGGAATGAAATTTTAAAGGTAGCACTCAAGTAATTTACTTTGGAATGGCAGAAAAAATACCACATAGTAGGTAGATATGGTGGACACAAATGGCATGGGGTTTGGCTCAAGGTGTTTGGATGCACGAGAAGCATTTCCTCTCAGTACAAGGTTTGGGCCAGCAAGGTTGTTTGAAGCAAACACAAGTATGAACAGGTACAGCAAAACTTACACAAGAACATATTGCAAGCATTATAAGGCTCTACACTGTCTTCCTTATTGTTCAAACACTTTATCCGAAAATATCTAGACTTAGAGAGACCAATCATGCAAACCAAATTAAACAAGCTCTATGGTAGTTCTTCATTAATAGATTAAACTACATGATGCAAGAGCTTAAACATGATCTATGAGAGCTCAAACAATTGCCAAGTTATTCCAAACCATATGCAGCATTTTCTGATTCCACCAAATAGCAATTTACGAAGCAATTTCAGCCTTCGCCATGAACATTAAAGCACAACTAAGAACACAAGTGTTCCATATGAAAAAGCGGAGCGTAATATCTCCAATATAAGAATGATGGGATCCAACTTTATTCAAACCAAAACAAAAATAAAAGCAAACAGACGCCAAGTAAAGAACATAAGATGTGATGGAATAAAAATATAGTTTCACTAGAAGTGACCTGATAATGTTGTCGATGAAGAAGGGGATGCCTTGGGCATCCCCAAGCTTAGATGCTTGAGTCTTCTTAAAATATGCAGGGATGAACCACGGGGCATCCCCAAGCTTAGACCTTTCACTCTTCTTGATCATAGTATATCATCCTCTTCTCTTGACCCTTGAAAACTTCCTCACCAAACTTCAAGCAAACTCATTAGAGGGTTAGTGCATAATCAAAAATTCACATATTCAGAGGTGACACAATCATTCTTAACACTTCTGGACATTGCACAAAGCTTCTGAAAGTTAATGGAACAAAGAAACTCATTCAACATAGCAAAAGCGGCAATGCGAAATAAAGGCGAGAATCTGTCAAAAGCAGACAGTAAGGAAACGAATTTGGCGGGGCATAACTTGCTCAAATGGAAAAACAACTAATGAAAGTTGCGTATATATATGAGGATCACGCTCGTAAATTTGCAGATTTTTAGATTTTTCTACGGGGAAATCGTACGAATTCGTGACAGGAACAGCAATCTTTGTTATGCTTGTTGATCAAATCTAGCATCAACTTTTTAGCATAAAACTTTACTTGGCACCAAAAACATGATAAGGAGAGGTTGCTACAGTATTAAACAACTTCCAAGACTCAACAATACAGTAAATAAAATGTAACTTGGGTTATCTCCCAAGAAGTGCTTTTCTTTAACGCCTTTCAGCTAGGCGCAGAAAGTGCAAATCAAGTGTTTTCAAGAGATGGAGCATCAACATTACCTCGGGCTTTATGCCTACCCTTCTTACTCTTTTTCTTACTCTTTGGTTTAGGGAATACATGTCGGCCTCCCGGTGTGCATTTTAGGGTGCCTTCTCCCGTATTTATGATTGCTCCCAATAGTTTCAGCAGGGATCTTCCAAGTGTGATTTGTCCTGTTCCTACACATTCAATAACAAGATAATCAGTGGATACTGTTTTTCCAAGAATGGTTGTGTGCACACCCTCGGCTATTCCCTTAGGAATTATAACGGAGTTATCAATAAGAGTTATTCCTTCTCCCCCTTCAACAAGTCCCCAAAGTGTCAAAGATTCATAAATACTCTTAGGCATAAGACAAAATTCAGACATAATATCACAACGGGCATGAAAAGTTTCACCACCAATAATAACTTTAATAGTAGGGTTCCACATTGAGGGTTCAGAGTTCACTAAAACTTCATCAAGACGGTTATGAACATAACTATAATTTTCTTTCAAGCAAGATGCACTTATCTCAAGGGTGTTTAATCTATTATAAATGCTAATAAGAGCTGAATCAAAGTTATTAGCTGAACTATGTGATGCAACCAATTTTTTTATGGCATTAAAAGCTTGATCACCGTTGCAATGAAGGAAATCTCCTCCCACTATAGCATCTAAGGCGTATCTATAGCGAATCATAAGCCCAAAATAAAAATTACTAAGGAGCAAACTTAGAGTCATTTGAGGTTCAGCTTTACGATAAGCATCAAAAATTCTAGACCAAGCATCTTTAAAACTCTCCTCATCTCCTTGTTTAAAAGTAAAGACTAATTCCTCAGGTGAAGAAGTAACAAGTACAGAGCTAGACATGATAACAAAAGTAAACTAAATGCAAGTAACTAATTTTTTGTGTTTTTGATATAGAGCTAGTAAATAAGACAGAAAGTAAAGTAACTAATTTTTGTGTTTTTAGATATGAAGCAAACAAAGCAGTAAATAAAATAAAGTAAAGAAAGACAAAAACAAAGTAAAGAGATTGGATGTGGAGACTCCCCTTGCAGCGTGTCTTGATCTCCACAGACAACGGCGCGAAAAAGTCTGGCAGCGTGTGGTGACACGTCCGTTGGGAACCCCAAGAGGAAGGTGTGATGCGGCAAAGTTTTCCCTCGGTAAGAAACCAAGGTTATCAAACGTAGGAGCAAGAAGCACGTGAAGGTTGTTGGTGGAGGAGTGTAGTGCGGCGCAACACCGGTGGAAACCGGCGCCAACGTGGAACCTGCACAACACAATCAAGATACTTTGCCCCAATGTAACAGTGAGGTTGTCAATCTTACCGGCTTGCTGAAAACAAAGGATTAAGCGTATCGAGTGGAAGATGGTGTTTGTTTGCAAAGAACAGTAAAAACAATAATTGCAGTAGAATGTATTCAGATGTAAAAGAATGGACCGGGGTCCACAGTTCACTGGTGGTGTCTCTCCAATAAGATAACTAACATGTTGGGTGAACAAATTACAGGTGAGCAATTGACAAATAAAGATTCAACACATATCAACGATGATAACTATGTGATTTAATCGGGCATTACGACAAAGTACATAGACCGCTATCCAGATGCATCTATGCCTAAATAATCCACCTTCGGTTATCATCCGAACCCCCTCCGGTATTAAGTTGTAAACAAAAGATAATTGCATTAAGTATGGTGCGTAATGTAATCAACACAAATATCCTTAGACAAAGCATCAATGTTTTATCCCTAGTAGCAACAGCACATCCACAACCTTAGAACTTTCTGTCACTGTCCCAGATTCAATGGAGGCATGAACCCACTATCGAGCATAAATACCCCCTCTTGGAGTTACAAGTATAAACTTGGCCAGAGCCTCTACTAGCAACGGAGAGCATGCAAGAACATAAACAACACATATATGATAGATTGATAATCAACTTAACATAGTATTCTAGATTCATCGGATCTCACCAAACACAACATGTAGCATTACAAATAGATGATCTTGATCATGTTAGGCAGCTCACAAGATCTATAACAATGATAGCATGCGGAGAGAGACAACCATCTAGCTACTGCTATGGACCCATAGTCCAAGGATGAACTACTCACGCATCAATCCGGAGGCGGGCATGATGATGTAGAGCCCCTCCGGTGATGATTCCCCTCTTCGGCAGGGTGCCGCGATCTCCTGACTCCTCCGAGATGGGATTGGCGGCGGCGTCTGGAAGGGTTTCCGTGTCGTGGCTCTCGGTAGGGGTATTCGCGACGAAGGCTTTAAGTAGGCGGAAGGGCAACGCGGGGGGCCACAGGGGCCCCACACGCTAGGGCGCGCGGCCGGGAGCCGGGCCGTGCCGCCTGAGTGTGTCGCGCCTCGTGGCCCCTTCCTCCCCCTCGGTCTTTGGAAGCTTCGTGTAAAAATAGGACCATGGGCGTTGATTTCGTCCAATTAGAGAATATTTCCTTACTAGGATTGCTGAAACCAAAAACAAAAACAACAACTGGCGCTTCATCTTGTTAATAGGTTAGTGCCGGAAAATGTATAATAATGCTGTAAAGTATGTATAAAACATTCAAGTATTGTCATAAAAGTAGCATGGAACATAAGAAATTATAGATCGTTTGGGACGTATCAAGCATCCAAAGCTTCCTACTCGCCCTCGAGTAGGTAAACGATAACACAAATAATTTCTGAAGTGACATGCTACCAACATAATCTTGATCAACATTATTGTAAAGCATATGAGATGAATGGAGTGATCTGAACAAAAGATTGCTAACAAAGATAATGACTAAACAAATGAATCATATAGCAAAACTTTTCATGAATAGTACTTTCAAGACAAGTATCAACAAGACTTGCATAAGAGCTAACTCATAAGCAATAAATTCAAAGTATAATGCATTGAAGCAACACAAAGGATGATTAAGTTTCAGCAATTGCTTTCAACTTGTAACATATATATCTCATGGATATTTGTCAACATAGAGTAATATAACAAGTGCAATAAGTAAACATGTAAGAATCAATGCACACAATTAACACAAGTGTTTGCTTCTAAGATAGAAAGAAGTGGGTAAACTGACTCAACATAAAGTAAAAGAATGGCCCTTCGCAGAGGGAAGCATGGATTACTATTTTTGTGCTAGAGCTTTTGTTTTGAAAACATAGAAACAATTTTGTCAACGGTAGTAATAATTCATATGTGCTATGCATAATACTTCCTACAAGTTGCATGTCTCATGCATAGAGTACTAATAGTGCTCGCACCTTGTCCTAATCAGCTCGGAAAACACGGATTATCATCACATGACATATGTTTCAACCAAGTGTCACAAAGGGGTACCTCTATGCCGCCTGTACAAAGGTCTAAGGAGAATGCACGCATTGGATTTCTCGCTTTGATTATTCTCAACTTAGACATCCATACCGGGACAACATAGACAACAGATAATGGACTCCTCTTTTAACGCTTAAGCATTCAACAACAAATAATATTCTCATAAGAGATTGAGGTTGTATGTCCACACTGAAACTTCCACCATGATACATGGCTTTAGTTGGCGGCCCAATGTTCTTCTCTAACATATGCATACTCAAACCATTTGATCATGAAATCGCACTTACTTCAGACAAGACGAACATGCATAGCATCTCACATGATATCCAACAAAGGTAAAAAGTTGATGGCGTCCCCAGAAACATGGTTACCGCTCAACAATCAACTTATAAGAATTAAGACACATAACTACATATTCATTACCACAATAGTTTTTAAGCTATTTGTCCCATGAGCTATATATTGCAAAGATAAATGAATGAAATTTTAAAGGTAGCACTCAAGTAATTTACTTTGGAATGGCAGAAAAATACCACGTAGTAGGTAGATATGGTGGACACAAATGGCATGGGGTTTGGCTCAAGGTGTTTGGATGCACGAGAAGCATTTCCTCTCAGTACAAGGTTTGGGCTAGCAAGGTTGTTTGAAGCAAACACAAGTATGAACAGGTACATCAAAACTTATACAAGAACATATTGCAAGCATTATAAGGCTCTACACTGTCTTCCTTGTTGTTCAAACATTTTGGAAAATATCTAGACTTAGAGAGACCAATCATGCAAACCAAATTAAACAAGCTCTACGGTAGTTATTCATTAATAGATTAAACTACATGATGCAAGAGCTTAAACATGATCTAATGAGAGCTCAAACAATTGCCAAGTTATTCCAAACCATATGCAGCATTTTCTGATTCCAACCAAATAGAAATTTAACGAAGCAATTTCAGCCTTCGCCATGAACATTAAAGCACAACTAAGAACACAAGTGTTCCATATGAAAAAGCGGAGCGTAATATCTCCAATATAAGAATGATGGGATCCAACTTTATTCAAACCAAAACAAAAATAAAAGCAAACCGACGCTCCAAGTAAAGAACATAGGATGTGATGGAATAAAAATATAGTTTCACTAGAAGTGACCTGATAATGTTGTCGATGAAGAAGGGGATGCCTTGGGCATCCTCAAGCTTAGATGCTTGAGTCTTCTTAAAATATGCAGGGATGAACCACCGGGGCATCCCCAAGCTTAGACCTTTCACTCTTCTTGATCATAGTATATCATCCTCTTCTCTTGACCCTTGAAAACTTCCTCCACACCAAACTTCAAGCAAACTCATTAGAGAGTTAGTGCATAATCAAAAATTCACATATTCAGAGGTGACACAATCATTCTTAACACTTCTGGACATTGCACAAACCTTCTGAAAGTTAATGGAACAAAGAAACTCATTCAACATAGCAAAAGCAGCAATGCGAAATAATAGGCAGAATCTGTCAAAAACAGAACAGTCCGTAAAGACAATTTAGCAGGGGCACTTAACTTGCTCAAATGAAAAAACTCAAAACTAATGAAAGTTGAGTACATATATGAGGATCACGCTCGTAAATTTGCAGATTTTTTGATTTTTTACAGGAAATCTGTAGAATTCGTGACAGACAGCAATGCTGTTTCTGCGCAGCGATCAAATCTAGCATCAACTTTTGCATAGAAACTTTACTTGGCACAAAAACATGATAAGGAGAGGTTGCTACAGTAGTAAACAACTTCCAAGACTCAACAATACAGTAAATAAAATGAAACTTGGGTTATCTCCCAAGAAGTGCTTTTCTTTAACGCCTTTCAGCTAGGCGCAGAAAGTGTAAATCAAGTAACATCAAGAGAAGAAGCATCAACATCATAGCTTGTTCTAATAATAGAATCAAAAGGCAACTTCATTCTCTTTCTAGGGAAGTGTTCCATACCTTTCTTGAGAGGAAATTGATACTTAATATTACCTTCCTTCATATCAATAACAGCACCAACGGTTCGAAGAAAAGGTTTTCCCAACACAATAGGACAAGATGCATTGCATTCAATATCCAAGACAGCAAAATCAACGGGGACAAGGTTATTGTTAACCGTAATGCGAACATTATCAATCCTCCCCAAAGGTTTCTTTTTAACATTATCAGCGAGATTAACATCCAAATAACAATTCTTCAATGGTGGCAAGTCAAGCATATCATAAATCTTCTTAGGCATAACAGAAATACTTGCACCAAGATCACATAAAGCATTACATTCAAAGTCATTGAATTTCATTTTAATGATGGGCTCCCAACCATCTTCTAACTTCCTAGGAATAGAAGCTTCAAGTTTTAATTTATCTTCCCTAGCTTTAATGAGAGCATTTGTAATATGTTTTGTAAAGGCTAAATTTATAGCACTAGCATTGGGACTTCTAGCAAGTTTTTGTAAGAACTTTATAACTTCAGTAATATGACAATCATCAAAATCTAAACCATTATGTTCTACAGCAATGGAATCATTGTCACCAATATTTTGAAAAATTTCAGCAGTTTTATCACAGCAGTTTCAGGCAATTTTGCGCGCTTTGTACTAGGAGTAGAAACATTGCCAACACCAATTATTTTACCATTGATAGTAGGAGGTGTAGCAACATGTGAAGAATCAACATTACTAGTGGTGGTAATAGTCCATACTTTAGCTACATTATTTTCTTTAGCAAGTTTTTCTTTTTCTTCTCTATCCCACCTAGCATGCAATTCAGCCAACATTCTAATATTATCATTAATTCGAACTTGGATGGCATTTGTTTTAGCAAACCTAGCATCTTTAACTTCCTCAGGCATAACTTTCAATTTTAAAAGATCAACATCAAGAGCAAGACTATCAACCTTAGAAGCAAGAACATCAATTTTACCAAGCTTTTCTTCAACAGTTTTATTGAAAGCAGTTTGTGTACTAATAAATTCTTTAAGCATCACTTCAAGACCAGAGGGTACACTCTTATTATTGTTGTAAGAATTACCATAAGAATTAACATAACCACTACCATTATTAGAAGGATATGGCCTATAGTTGTTGTTACCATAATTATTCCTATAAGCATTGTTGTTGAAATTGTTACTCTTTATGAAATTCACATCAACATTTTCTTCTTGAGCAACTAATGAAGCTAAAGGAACATTATTAGGATCAATATGAGATCTACCATTTGCAAGCATAGACATAATAGCATCAATCTTATCACTCAAAGAAGAGGTTTCTTCAACAGAATTTACCTTCTTACCTTGAGGAGTTCTTTCAGTGTGCCATCTATTATATAATTAAAACAACAAACAACCAATGCTGTAGATTAGCTAGACATAATCAAATCAATAACGACGGCCAAGATTTACCTTCTAAGTCTAGCCCCGATGTTTTTTCAAGACGTGAATATGTTTTTTCCCCAACGTCCAAACCGTGTACGAGATAAACACGTTTGCTTCAAGCTGCGCATTTAAATTGTACTTATCCGCTACGTCCAAACCATCTATGAGATAAAAACGCTAACATTGCTAACCTTGCAAGATAAACCTATTATAGATCCCATTAAAATTCTGATCTACCAACGCCTCTCTGCGCCGGCGTCTGACCTGCGCCGCCTGTCCTATAGGCGTCATAGCCGCCGTGCCGCAGCCTCTGATACGGCTGTCGCCGCCGCCGTACTGCATGGCTCTTCTGGATCTTCCGATCTTCGTCATAGGCTCGCGGCTGGCATCGGAGAAGATGCCATCGGGCTGGAGCACTCAACCAAGCGATGGGTCATGGAGACATCTGAGAATAACTTCATCGGCAGAGGGCAGACTACACAAAAGCTCTATTCAAAGATGAGTAAAATATATGGCAAGTACTTGAACTTGTGAGCGAGGTTCACATTGGTCACCGTACTTAGAGAATACCAAGTTACGGTCCCTGAATACGCCATAGTGGCTCATAGAGGGTCACTGGTGTTGATGGCGCACTGTATTTGATGACGTGGTGAGTTGTAGACCCATCCTGTCAGTCAACGTGGCAATTGGTTGACTAATCAACTGAATTTTTGATTTTGCTAAAAGCCCCATAATCTCCACGGTAGTCAGTACCTCCTTTCCTCCTCATCTCCTCACAGTCAACCATGAGCATGCGCAGCGGAGGCCGAGCAGAGACCATAGAACGCTAGGCGCCAGCCAGGAATTGGGTGCCGGGTGCTCCAACGGCGGCGGCGGCGCCGGATTTTGGTCCGGGAGTCTGTGGGGGTCGAGCTTGACGTGGTGGACAAGAGAATCTTGCGGGCGGGCAAGATGTGGCAGCTGGCTTCGTCAGGGCGCGTCGGCGTCGGCGCGCGCGGCACGCCCGCCTCCTGGCGTTCTATGGCGTAGGCGTTCCTGCCCGATAGGGCGCGCGGGGGCGGTGGTCGGAACTGGTTGCAGCGAGGGGCACGCGAGCGGCACCGGCGCGGCGCGCGGGCGGCTGACTCGGCGAGCGGAGGTCAGGCGCGCGAGACGATAGAGAGGAGGCTTCTGCAACACCTACAGCTGGTGTCCTCGTCGCGACCTTCGCCGAGAACGAGGTCTAGCGGGAGGACCTGGTGACCGCAGGTCCCCATATTTGAGGGAGACGAGTTGAGGCAGGGGATGTCAGATGTGCTCCAGGCGCTCGCGGCGAGGCTAGATGGGGCGCGCGGGTGGGGAGGCAAGGCAACGCCAGTGTGCTCGCCATCCTGCTCGACCGCTTCTTTGGCATGGATCCGCCGCCGAGTTGGACGTCATCGCCGTGATGCTCCCGTGCAGCGGCGCGTCCAGCTGATCCTGATGTCGGCGGCGATGCTCGCTTCTGCGGGTAGTAAATCTGATCTGGGTGCGCACCGCCGTTCTTGAGCGGCGAGGCTAGGTGGGGTAGCACATGCGTTGGGAGGAGGGGAGCATGAATCGCCGGATCGGTGGTAGAGTAGAGGAAGGGGATGGGTGACTGCTGCAATTTCCAAACTTTAGGGGGTTTCTACAAAAGACAAACAGTGCTGGAACGCTGCAGATGTGTTGACATGTGGGTTCGCGAATGCCACGTCTACAGATACATCATGCTCCCGGATCCAGTGACCGTCTATGAGCGCGGTGATCGTATTCAGTGACCGTAACTTGGTATTCTCTAAGTATGATGATCAATCTGAACACCGCAAACAAGTTTGAGTACCCACCATGAATTTTACTCATTCAAAGATGGTGGTGCTCCACGATAAGTTTGGATGTTGGTCACTTACGTTCTAGATTGGGTTCTATAAATACTTTTCCCTGATTTGCATCGTATGTCTATGAGACTACGATAGCTATTGAGGCTCAGCTTATTGCAGAAATTTTTGGTGTGATCACGGCATCAGATTTGGATCTTGAAGAAAAGGAAAACAGTATTTATCTCCCTCTTTCCCTTTGAATTCAATGTAAAGGATTGGCCATGGAAATAATATTGCTCGCACCCGTGGATCCAAAAGTCCAAATACGTATCAGCTTAGGATTTAGGTGCAATGGCCTTAGCAAATAATTTAACTCCGTGCTGTGGATTTTTCCTTGATTAATGACCAGTATTAGCTGAATTTTGTTTTCTGGCATGTGTTTAAATATAGGGAATACATTTGTAGTAGATTTCAGTCTTCGTAAGATATATTACACTGATATGAAATCTAAAAACTTGCATGAATAATTCCAGGTGGAAGATGTGGCGGACTGCCCAAGGATGCAAGCTGTTTGGAGAGCGAGGCACAGGTGTTGTACGACGTCGCGAGGAGCCAGGTAGATTCCATATTGTTCTCAAGTTAGACTGCGGCGGTTTCGGATCAGATCCAGCGGCTCTGGCTATATCGACTTGATGATTATTGGATCTTTGAGCTGAGAATATAGAACCTTCTTCTTCCCAATTCTATGACTACCGAATTAACAAGAACGATATTGTTTAGAGGTATATATAGATTATAGCTTCCCTCATAGTTATGCAGCATCACTTAATGTGGCCGAGCATGCTCATAATTTTTCCTGTGTATGTTCTCGGCTTCTGCCGATTGAGATTGAGTAGGTGTGACGAATGGGTAGGTCTGTTTTCAGCTGGAGCACTCACATGTTTTTACCAATAGAAGCACCCAGGTATTTGTTACCTAAGCTAATATACAATTTCCCCCTTTTATTTCAGGTATGTGGTCACTACGATAATGCATATCCGAGAATGGAGAGGGCCATGCTTTCAACACAAATGAAGCAAGCTCAGATATTCAATGAGTTTATATCATACGGATAGCTCAATTGGATCAAGCACAGGCCACTATTGTTAATGTAAGTGGAGCATCGACGATTTATCATATTTCAAACTATTAACTAGACACTTTGGTTTATAAACTGAACTTACTTTGAGGTTTAACGAGTGCTTTTGACAGTGTTTGCATAACTTCCTAACATGATAATTAGAAAAATGAATGAACCTTTGAATTTTACAAGAACATTGTACAACAACAGTGGCAAATACTACAGGTTAGATTTTAGGGATTTCTATTTTCGTGCCCCTGCTTCGTTAGATGTACTCAGTTTTCCCCAGCTTGTTAGTTTTTCCTCAGTTTTACTCAAACGTTTGTCTGAAACCATCATACGTGATGTAACGGCCGGTTGCCCGACGGTTGACCGTTATCTTCTGACTAGTGGGGCCATATAGAGCCTGCAAAGACATGTCAGACCATCCATCTTTGTTTGACCGTAAGCATCGCTGTATCCCTGACCAAAACGCGAACGAGTGGGGCTTCGGTATATCAAATGACAAGTGGGGCCATGACGCTGATACAAGGGGCAATACACGGGTAGGATTAGATTTTTAAACGGAGCTCTACAGCGATGGCACGAAGGAGGTGGCATGCGGGGTGCCGAGATGAGATCGACGTCCACAAAGAATTGCATGAGGCGAGACCAGACGCATTAGATAGATATGAACTAGACGCGTTTAACCATGCAAAGAAGAGAAGAAATGGTCGACGCATCGACGACCACCTCAAAACTTTGACTGACCGTGTCGGACACGAACGCGAGCAATGTAGAGAAAACTAGTGTCTCTCCTTTCTGGCGTGTATAGGTGGGTGCTAGGAGAGTGTGGTGGCGAAGGGAAAGACCTCGCGGCGGTCTGTGGCGTCCAGCATAGCGGGTCGGCGTGGCCGTGCCCACAGCGGCGTGCATGCATGTTCGGCATTGGCATCAGCATGTACGTTCGGCATTGGCCTCGGCGGTATCTCTGGTGTGTCAGTGATCGAATGAGGGGACGGGATTGAGGGTGCATCCCGACGTTGACCTAGCAGTGGCGGCGAGCATAGCCGTTCTGACCATGCCGATATCGGCATCGGCATCGTTTGGAGGCTGTGGTGCTCGAATCAAGGTGGGATTTGTTTCTTGTAGGCCAAAATGAATTTGAAACAAGTTTCATGTTGAAGGTTAGGTAACGAAAGTTTGTAACTATCCCAAAATTATACTAGCGCCATGGTGAGGTTCTTTTTGATAGAGCTATACGGTTGGGCAAACTTTTTGACACTTTTTAGATAGGGTTCCTTGTTGTTACACGTATGGCATCATGTATGGAAAATTTGGGGTCATTTGGAGATGTTCGAAAAAATCACTTTGCTTAAGCGCATGCCGTTTCGTCTCGCTGAAACCAGCTTTTCTAACAAGGTGATTTTTTCTACCTTCTCTAAATAACCTCAAATTTCATACAGCTGATCTTCTATACATAGATAGATAGATTGTTTCGTTTTACATTTTTCGAACTTGGTTAGGTCTCACTGAAACCAGCTTTTGTAACAAATTAGGTTTTTCTGCCTTCTCTAAATGACCTCAAAAATCATACGTGATAGGTTTATCATTCTATACAAAGATAGATGGTTTATCATTTTTTGCGTGAAAAGTAATGGCTACAACAAATTGTTGATGGTTTATCATTTTTTTGCGTGAAAAGTAATGGCAACAACAAATCGGTGATGCATGGTTTATCATATTTTTTGCGTGAAAAGTAATGGCTACAACAAATTGTTGATGGTTTATTATTTTTCGTGAAAAGTAATGGCTACAACAAATTGTTGATGGTTTATCATTTTGCGTGAAAAGTAATGGCTACAACAAATTGTTGATGGTTTATCATTTTTTGCATGAAAAGTAATGACAACAACAAATCGGTGATGGTTTATCATTTTTTTTTCGTCAAAAGTAATGGCTACAACAAATTGTTGATGGTTTATCATTTTTTTGCGTGAAAAGTAATGTCAACAACAAATCGCTGATGGTTTATCATTTTTTTTTGCGTGAAAAGTAATGGTAACAACAAATCGGTGATGGTTTATCATTTTTGCGTGAAAATAACAACAGAGAGAGAGAGGGGTTATCCTGCCCGTTCCCTATATCATACGATCAACGGTCGGCGGGCACGATCCGCGTGACATGGGCTAGACCAATCAGGGCGATGATGCACGTCTGCGAGAATTTGTGAAGAGAGAGGGCAAAACTGAGTACTATCAAGAAACCAAGGGCACCTGAGTAGTAAATAGACTAAGGGATTCAAATATGAGATTTAAAAAATGGAAAATGCGTGTTTTGTACAATGAAACCCATCTTGGCCTACCTCAAACTATTTGCAATACCAATATACATCAGTGTGAGAATTGTGGCCTCATTTAGACAAAGTATGATTTGGGGGAAGCTGTTTTGGGAAGGGCTTATTGTGGAAAACCATGCACCTTCATAGCTACTAGGTGATTTGAGAAGTGGCAATTTGTGGTAAAACTTGATTTATCTATGATTTGAGAAGTGGCAATTTGTGGTAAAGACTCCATGAGTAAGTGCCACTCTTTTTAGGATTTTTGCACATTAAATGACTCATTTAACTAGTTAATCCCATTTGTTGACTCTCTGTTGACCAGCCACTTGAGGGTAAAACTGAGTATATTGCACTAGCCAGTATTAGCACTCGAGGGGAAAATTGAGCACACAAAAAAATGCTACGATAAGACTCGAGGGTATACCTGAGTATATCTAAATTTCCAGGGTTAGACTCGAGGACACGTGCAATTGTTGACGCGTAGACGCGGGTCGCGGTGGAGAAGTCGAGACGTGCAATCGTGGACGCGTGTCGCGTTGCAGAAGTCCAAGACGTGCAGACGTGCACCTGTGCACGCGTAGGCCGGTCGCATTAACCACCCTCGCCTTTATAGACGCCTCTCGCACTCTCTCTGTCACTCTCACTCGCTCACGCATCGCCAACTCTCTCACGTCCCATCATCTTCTCCAAAGCAAAAACCTCTCCCTCTCCCTCTTCCTCTTCCTCCGCCGGAGAGATGGACAAGGAGAATGTCAATCCCATCGTCGAGGTTGGCTCAAAGCGCGACGCCTCCATCTTCGGCGCCGTCCCCTCTACGGACGACGACGCCGCTGCCGCCGCCGTCGCCGGTGCATCGGAGGCTGCTGCCGCCGGTGGCAGTCAGATCCCGGCGGGATGGGACCCCTATGACCCCGTGCCGTACGTCCCGCCCCCGAACCCCTACGACACCTCCCTGGAGGACCCATGGAACGAGGTAACTACGGTTTGCTTCCTTTTTTGTTCCCCATTCCTTTTTGAACCCTATTTTTGCTGGTGTAGATGGATCTGTAGATGGATGAGTATTGGGCTAATATTTGCGCCGATTTTATTCCATTTTGTTTTGATCACTTCTTGATTTCGTTTAAGATTTGGGGTTCGGCTGTTCGGTTAATTTATGCAAGTAATATTGGATCTCAATCAGTTAATTTATGCAAGTAATCATGGGATCTCAATCAGTTATTTTATGCACTAATCAAAAGATATCAACCGTTTAATTTTGCAAATAATCTCGAATGTGTTCAAGTTTAGATCTAGTTCAGATCTAGAATCTGTTTCTTTGCCTATGATGAATGGTTGGGCACAAATTTTTACAGGGAGGGTTCAGCGAACCATTGCTGTGTACAAATCTGTTGTGCATGAGCTTTAGTTCGCTAACACCTTCCCTGTAGATATATAATCATGTCCACTCTAACTGAGGCTGACTCTGTTTTTCTTAACTTTGTTATCATGTACGTTAGTCATCGTTGCAACTCATTCACTAGTTTCTGTTTGATATGGATCAGATGTCGGCAGCGACGTCGGCAGCGACGAGAGGAGGAGGACGTCAAGACTCGCCAAGTGCTGCGGAGGCTGCAGGTTGGCCAGTACATCTCCTACTTCGCCAAGGAGGTCTACAGGTGCCCCTTCTGCACCAGGAGACTCGGCGCCACGGACTTCAACTGCCTCGTCACGCATGCTGAGAACATCAGCAACACCTTCCCCAACGTCGGCACGACGGTGAACGTCCACTCCTTCCGCGCCAAGCACAGGGCGCTCGGCATGCACCTCCGCAGCTTGCAGCGGGTGGAGATCGCCGCGGGCGCATGCCTCCGCTCAAGCCCAAGGCTCCCAAGGGGAGCAAGAGCAACAAGTGGAGGCAGAGCCAGATGGGGTAGGCGGAGTCCTTGACGTGTGCTGTGCTGCTGCTGCCTCCTAGTTTGTTGTTGGGATCCCTTTGTTGTTAGCTAGGGATCCTTGTTGTTATGTTAGTATGATGGTGCTGTGAAGAACCTGTTACTATGTTGGCTGCTGTGTATGCAGCCTATTATCTATCCATATTATCTAGGGATTATCTATCCCTAGTCTACTATATTTTGTTGGCCGTACTTAGTTTTCTTGATTTACTATGACTGTGAATTTATCGTACATTATCCTGGAGATTTGCTTCTAGATTTAACTACATACATATGGACCAGAGAGAGTACTAGATTTGCTGCCATATTGGGCAAACAACGAGGCCAAAAGGCACAAATAATTGAAGAAAGTCAGAAATGCAAGCTTCTCTAGATTTTATACTAATTTGGTGAAAAGGACAGAGAAAAAGAGGGGAAAAGGTGCATAATGCCAATTTGGGCGAGAGACAGAACCAGCTCCTGCTCACGTGCAACCAAACGCTTCTCGTCTGTCACGCGGTCCTTTCTACCAGCCCCACGCGGCGGCCCACACACGCGGCCTACAGCCGGCCCCACACGTGACAGAACGGTCAACTAAACGGAAATCCTGCCGTCTGAGCTGCTTCTGCGGGTTTCAGACAAACGTTTAGGTAAAACTGAGGAAAAACTAAGGAGCTGGGAAAACTGAGTACAACTAAGGACCTGAGGGCACGAATAAGAAATCCCCTAGATTTTATACGTCAATCAACAAAGATATGAGTATTCAATTTTATTGCCTATTTCATGGAGGTAGTGCCATGTATCACTTGTGCCATAGTGACATTAACTTTTCCATAAATGTTAAATATTGTGAAGTCATTGGTGCTACTTTACTGAAATTTCATTTTGCCTTCCCTTTTATACTGCCCTTCCCCTCAGAATATAATTTCTTATTAACTTGAAATGGCATGCCTGTAGTTTACTTGATTGGAATGGTGCTTCCAGCTCTACGAGTACTACAACCCCAACGGCAAAACAAAAATCCTATGGATGGTGTTCACATCAGTTTATTATAGATTTTGTTTCCAATTCAATGTACGAATTTATGATGCTATTTCTTACCTGGTAGAAAGTATTATTTTGTTGAACCTACACTCTTCGCTTGGTGTTTATTCTACGTATGAACATAAAAGGGAATCACATGTCTCTTCAAAACACAAAACATTCGCATATCGGTCAGAGATAAAACAGCAAAAAAAGAAACGGCCTACTATTTTGGTAGAAAAGGAGATTAGCATATGGGTTATTTTAAGAAGCCATATAATATTACATATCAAAACTCTTAGGTGGAATGAAATTGTCTCTATAGAAAATTCGTACTAAGCCACGGATCATGCTTCCACAGGTTGATGTCTACAGCCCTATTGCAAGGGGAATGAAACATCAGTAGATTGGTAGAATAACTATTGCAATCTCACACATGCCTGAATCTGACAAAAAGCTCACAGAAATGCGTGCGGTGCAGCATGACATCTAGCCAGATTGCCAGGTAGTTGCCACTTTCGAATACTGTCATATCAGATGTCAGGGGCGATTCAGGTGGCTCACAACAATGTGCTCCATGCTAGAGGCATCCTTGCTACTGCTAGCTAGGAGCAAGAACTTAGTCCAGCGGCGCCGCGGATTCACTCACAAGCATTTCGATGGCGGAAGAGCTTAGAGATACAATTGAGAGCTTGCAGATACAACTGCAAGCTTCAGGGCTTGACAAGCACCTTCTGCACACTGAAGGTTAGATCCTGAGCCTTTGCACATCAAGGTCACACAAGCAAATGGTCAAAAAGAAATAAAACAAAGTTTTGACCAAATCTAACAATTTCCTTATTTCTTATGTGAATTCTACTCTTTCTTCATTCATTTTCACGCCATGAATTTATACGTGATCTGCAATCAAATATTTTCTCTAAACAAAAAATAATTACAAGAAGGTTCTCAATACAAAAATTCTCTCGCTCGGTGAGATATAAAACTACACAATTCAAAATTATTGGCTTTCAAACCTTTTCTTTTGCAACACACATTTATTTGCGAAAAAATGTATTGTACACTCTGTACACTCAGATGTATGCTTCATTGAAGATGAAAGGCACCAAAGCAAGCAAACTCTATTCTTTTGCAAGGAAAAAGTGAGTCCCTTAGTGAAGGTCAAACGAAATCAATTAACCGTGACACTAAACCCAAATCTATAATTATAATCTTTCTAGAGAAAAATCAATAATTAGTTAAATACACAACTAGAAGCGCAAATTGCGCGGGCCACCTCTCTAGTTCAGAGTAATTGATCATCATATCATCAAGTAGTTTAGTTGCGGCGCCCAGGGTGATGGACATAAAAGTACCTCCAGCAGCTGAATCCAATAGGTTCCTCGAGGAAAAATTCAATCCTGCATAAAGGTTTGGATGATCATCCAAGTAGTCAGTCCATGGGTGGGGCAATTCTTTACCAAAGATTTCATTCTCTCCCATGCTTGAGCAACATGTTCATTATCAAATTGTTTAAAGTTCATAATGCTACTTCTCAAAGATATAATCTTAGCAGGAGGATAATATTTACTAATAAAAGCATCTTTACATTTAGTCCATGAATCAATACTATTCTTAGGCAAACAAAGCAACCAATCTTTAGCTCTTCCTCTTAAGGAGAAAGGAAACAATTTCAGTTTTATAATATCACCATCTATATCCTTATACTTTTGCATTTCACAAAGTTTAACAAAATTATTAAGATGGGCAGCAGCATCATCAGTACTAACACCAGAAAATTGCTCTCTCATAACAAGATTCAGTAAAGCAGGTTTAATTTCATAGAATTCTGCTGTAGTAGCAGGTGGAGCAATAGGAGTACATATAAAATCATTATTATTTGTGCTAGTGAAATCACACAACTTAGTATTTTCAGGAGTACCCATTATAGCAGTAATAAAAGTAAACTAGGCAAAAAGTAAAGACAAGTAACTAATTTTTTTATGTTTTTGATATAGAAATAAAACAGAAAGTAAAGTAACTAATTTTTTGTGTTTTTAATATGAAGCAAACAAGACAGTAAATAAAATAAAGTAAAGCAAGACAAAAACAAAGTAAAGAGATTGGAAGTGGGGACCCCCTTGCAGCGTGTCTTGATCTCCCCGGCAACGGCGCCAGAAAAAGTCTTGATGCGCGTAGATGTACACGTCCGTTGGGAACCCCAAGAGGAAGGTGTGATGCGCACAGCAGTAAGTTTTCCTCAGTAAGAAACCAAGGTTATCGAACAGTAGGAGCCAAGAAGCACGTGAAGGTTGTTGGT
This sequence comes from Lolium multiflorum, assembly GCA_030979885.1. Classification (NCBI taxonomy): domain Eukaryota; kingdom Viridiplantae; phylum Streptophyta; class Magnoliopsida; order Poales; family Poaceae; genus Lolium; species Lolium multiflorum. The sequence goes on along the minus strand of JAUUTY010000320.1, from coordinate 70,682 downwards.
GGAGGAGTGTAGTGCGGCGCAACACCAGTGAAACCGGCGCCAACGTGGAACCTGCACAACACAATCAAGATACTTTGCCCCAACGTAACAGTGATACGTCTCCAACGTATCGATAATTTCTTATGTTCCATGCTACTTTATTGATGATACCTACATGTTTTATGCACACTTTATGTCATATTTGTGCATTTTCTGGAACTAACCTATTAACAAGATGCCGAAGTGCCAGTTCCTGTTTTCTGCTGTTTTTGGTTTCAGAAATCCTAGTAACGAAATATTCTCGGAATTGGACGAAATCAACGCCCAGGTTCCTATTTTGCCCGGAAGCATCCGAACACCCGAGAGCCCCGAGGGGGGCCCTGGTGGGCCCAGATGACATGGTGGCGCGGCCCAGGCCCTGGCCGCGCCACCCTATGGTCTCGTCGCCTCGTTGACCCTCCTGCGCCGCCTCTTCGCCTATATAAAGCCCCTGCATCGAAAACCCTTACGGAGGAAGCCACGATACGAGAAAAGTTCCAGAGCCGCCGTCATCGCGAAGCCAAGATCTGGGGGACAGGAGTCTCTGTTCCGGCACCCTGCCGGACGGGGAAGTGCCCCCGGAAGGCTTCTCCATCGACACCGCTGCCATCTCCACCGCCATCTTCATCACCGCTGCTGCTCCCATGAGGAGGGAGTAGTTCTCCATCGAGGCTCGGGGCTGTACCGGTAGCTATGTGGTTAATCTCTCCTATGTACCTCAATACAATGATCTCATGAGCTGCTTTACATGATTGAGATTCATATGAGTTTTGTATCACTACTATCTATGTGCTACTCTAGTGATGTGTTATTAAAGTAGTTTTATTCCTCCTGCATGTGTGCAAAGGTGACAGTGTGTGCACCGTGTTAGTACTTGGTTTATGCTATGATCATGATCTCTTGTAGATTGCGAAGTTAACTATTGCTATGATAATATTGATGTGATCTATTCCTCCTACATATGCATGAAGGTGACAGTGTGCATGCTATGCTAGTACTTGGTTTAGTCGTTTTGATCTATCTTACACTTAAGGTTACTTAAACATGAGCATTATTGTGGAGCTTGTTAACTCCGGCATTGAGGGTTCGTGTAATCCTACGCAATGTGTTCATCATCCAACAAAAGTGTAGAGTATGCATTTATCTATTCTGTTATGTGATCAATGTTGAGAGTGTCCACTAGTGAAAGTGTAATCCCTAGGCCTTGTTCCTAAATACTGCTGAGTTACTACTGCTTGTTTACTGTTTTACTGTGTTACTACTGCTGCAATACTACCACCATTAACTACACGCCAGCAAGCTATTTTCTGGCACCGTTGCTACTGCTCATACATATTCATACCACCTGTATTTCACTATCTCTTCGCTGAACTAGTGCACCTATTTGGTGTGTTGGGGACACAAGAGACTTCTTGCTTTGTGGTTGCAGGGTTGCATGAGAGGGATATCTTTGACCTCTTCCTCCCTGAGTTCGATAAACCTTGGGTGATCCACTTAAGGAAAACTTGCTGCTGTTCTACAAACCTCTGCACTTGGAGGCCCAACACTGTCTACAGGAAAGGAGGGGGAACGTAGACATCAAGCTAATTTTCTGGCGCCGTTGCCGGGGAGGAAAGGTAAAAGGTACTCACACTCCGGATCTCGGCTACTAAGCTATTTTCCGGCGCCATTGTAAGTACTCAAAGCTATTTCCTTTAGACTCTGCAATTGCGACATTTGGTTTCTTGTTTACACTAGTTAGGCATAATGGAAAACAACAAAAATATGAGAGATCTTTATGAACTTTATCTTGAATTAGGACATGATGTGTTTGAAGAGAGAATTAAAAAACCCATGGAACTTTATATGCATGATAATGGGAATGTTATTAGTATGAATGCTTTGAACACTATTGTTGCTAATGCTATGGAAAATTCTAAGCTTGGGGAAGCTGGCTTTGATGAGCATGATATTTTTAGTCCCCCAAGCATTGAGGAGAAAATTTACTTTGATGATACTTTGCCTCCTATTTATGATGATTATAATGATAGTAGTCTTTTGTTACCACCTGTTATGGAGGATAAATTTGATTATGATTACAATATACCTCCTATATTTGATAGCTACTTTGTTGAATTTGCTCCCACTACAATTAATAAGAATGACTATGCTTATGTTGGGAGTAGTAATTATTTTATGCATGAGACTCATGATAAGAATGCTTTAAGTGATAGTTATATTGTTGAGTTTGCTCATGATGCTACTGAAAGTTATTATGAGAGAGGAAAATATGGTTGTAGAAATTTTCATGTTACTAAAATGCCTCTCTATGTGCTGAAATTTTTGAAGCTACACTTGTTTTATCTTCCTATGCTTGTTACTTTGCTCTTCATGAACTTGTTTATTTACAAGATTCCTATGCATAGGAAGCATGTTAGACTTAAATGTGTTTTGAATTTGCCTCTTGATGCTCTCTTTTGCTTCAAATACTATTTCTTATGAGAGCATTATCATTAAAACTGCTGAGCCCATCTTAACGGCTATAAAGAAAGAACTTCTTGGGAGATAACCCATGTGTTATTTTGCTACAGTACTTTGTTTTATATTTGTGTTTTGGAAGTTGTTTACTACTGTAGCAACCTCTCCTTATCTTAGTTTTGTGTTTTGTTGTGCCAAGTAAAGTTTCTATGTCAAAGTTGATGTTATATTTGGGATTGCTGCGCAGAAACAGCATTGCTGTCTGTCACGAATCTGGGCACAATTCTCTGTAGAAAATTCGAAAAAATCTGCCAATTTACGAGCGTGATCCTCAGATATGTACGCAACTTTCATTAGTTTTGAGTTTTTCCATTTGAGCAAGTCTGGTGCCATCTTAAAATTCGTCTTTACGGACTGTTCTGTTTTGACAGATTCTGCCTTTTATTTCGCATTGCCTCTTTTGCTATGTTGGATGAATTTCTTTGATCCATTAATGTCCAGTAGCTTTATGCAATGTCCAGAAGTGTAAAGAATGTTTGTGTCACCTCTGAACATGTGAATTTTTGATTATGCACTAACCCTCTAATGAGTTTGCTTGAAGTTTGGTGTGAAGGAAGTTTTCAAGGGTCAATAGAAGAGGGTGATATAATGTGATCGAGAAGAGTGAAAGGTCTAAGCTTGGGGATGCCCCGGTGGTTCATCCCTGCATATTTTAAGAAGACTCAAGCATCTAAGCTTGGGGATGCCCAAGGCATCCCCTTCTTCATCGACAACTTATCAGGTTTCTTCTAGTGAAACTATATTTTTATTCGGTCACATCTTATGTACTTTACTTGGAGCGTCTGTGTGCTTTTATTTTTGTTTTTGTTTTGTTATCTTAGTTCTCTGAATAAGTTCATCCTTGTGTGGGAGAGAGACACGCTCCGCTGGTTCGTATGAACACATGTGTTCTTAGCTCATAATATTCATGGCGAAGTTTCTTCTTCGTTAAATTGTTATATGGTTGGAATTGGAAAATGCTACATGTAGTAATTTTAAAATGTCTTGGATAATGTGATACTTGGCAATTGTTGTGCTCATGTTTAAGCTCTTGCATCATATACTTTGCACCTATTAGTGAAGAAATACATAGAGCATGCTAAAATTTGGTTTGCATAATTGGTCTCTCTAAGGTCTAGATAATTTCTAGTATTGAGTTTTGAACAACAAGGAAGACGGTGTAGAGTCTTATAATGTTTACAATATGTCTTTTATGTGAGTTTTGCTGCAGTTCATCCTTGAGTTTGCTTCAAATAACCTTGCTAGCCTAAACCTTGTATCGAGAGGGAATACTTCTCATGCATCCAAATACTTGAGCCAATATTCATGCCATTTGTGTCCACCATACCTACCTACTACATGGTATTTCTCCGCCATTCCAAAGTAAATTGCTTGAGTGCTACCTTTAAACAATTCAAAATTTATTACCTCTGATTTGTGTCAATGTTTTATAGCTCATGAGGAAGTATGTGGTGTTTATCTTTCAATCTTGTTGGGCAACTTTCACCAATGGACTAGTGGCTTCATCCGCTTATCCAATAATTTTGCAAAAAGAGCTGGCAATGGGATTCCCAGTCCCAAATTAATTAACAAAAATAGACACTCCTCCATGGTATGTGATTGTTGGACGGCACCCGAAGGATTCGGTTAGCCATGGCTTGAGAAAGCAAAGGTGGGGAGGAGTGTCATCATAATAAAACTAAAATAAAAAGGCACTCCTTCATGGTATGAGATTGTTGGCAGGCACCCGAGGATTCGGTTAGCCATGGTTTGTGAAAGAAAGGTTGGAAGGAGTGCCACACAAAAATAAAAATAAAATGGGAGCCGCTCTTTGAAGGTTTGCCTGGCAAGGGGGTTAGAGTACCCGCTACCATTCGTTGACAACAACAAACACCTCTCAAAACTTTACTTTTATGCTCTCTATATGTTTTCAAAATCAAAGCTCTAGCACAAATATAGCAATCGATGCTTTCCTCTTTGAAGGACCATTCTTTTACTTTATTGTTGAGTCAGTTTACCTATTTCTCTCCACCTCAAGAAGCAAACACTTGTGTGAACTGTGCATTGATTCCTACATACTTGCATATTGCATTTGTTATATTACTTTGCATTGACAACTATCCATGAGATATACATGTTACAAGTTGAAAGCAACCGCTGAAACTTAATCTTCCTTTGTGTTGCTTCAATACCTTTACTTTGATTTATTGCTTTATGAGTTAACTCTTATGCAAGACTTATTGATGCTTGTCTTGAAGTACTATTCATGAAAAGTCTTTGCTTTATGATTCACTTGTTTACTCATGTCATTACCATTGTTTTGATCGCTGCATTCATCTCATATGCTTACAATAGTATGATCAAGGTTATGATGGCATGTCACTTAAGAAATTATCTTTGTTATCGTTTTACCTGCTCGGGACGAGCAGAACTAAGCTTGGGGATGCTGATACGTCTCCAACGTATCGATAATTTCTTATGTTCCATGCTACTTTATTGATGATACCTACATGTTTTATGCACACTTTATGTCATATTTGTGCATTTTCTGGAACTAACCTATTAACAAGATGCCGATGTGCCAGTTGCTGTTTTTGGTTTCAGAAATCCTAGTAACGAAATATTCTCGGAATTGGACGAAATCAACGCCCAGGTTCCTATTTTGCCCGGAAGCATCCAGAACACCCGAGAGCCGCCAGAGGGGGGCCCTGGTGGGCCCAGATGACATGGTGGCGCGGCCCGGCCCTGGCCGCGCCACCCTATGGTCTCGTCGCCTCGTTGACCCTCCTGCGCCGCCTCTTCGCCTATATAAAGCCCCTGCATCGAAAACCCTTACGGAGGAAGCCACGATACGAGAAAAGTTCCAGAGCCGCCGCCATCGCGAAGCCAAGATCTGGGGGACAGGAGTCTCTGTTCCGGCACCCTGCCGGGACGGGGAAGTGCCCCCGGAAGGCTTCTCCATCGACACCGCTGCCATCTCCACCGCCATCTTCATCACCGCTGCTGCTCCCATGAGGAGGGAGTAGTTCTCCATCGAGGCTCGGGGCTGTACCGGTAGCTATGTGGTTAATCTCTCTCCTATGTACCTCAATACAATGATCTCATGAGCTGCTTTACATGATTGAGATTCATATGAGTTTTGTATCACTACTATCTATGTGCTACTCTAGTGATGTGTTATTAAAGTAGTTTTATTCCTCCTGCATGTGTGCAAAGGTGACAGTGTGTGCACCGTGTTAGTACTTGGTTTATGCTATGATCATGATCTCTTGTAGATTGCGAAGTTAACTATTGCTATGATAATATTGATGTGATCTATTCCTCCTACATATGCATGAAGGTGACAGTGTGCATGCTATGCTAGTACTTGGTTTAGTCGTTTTGATCTATCTTACACTTAAGGTTACTTAAACATGAGCATTATTGTGGAGCTTGTTAACTCCGGCATTGAGGGTTCGTGTAATCCTACGCAATGTGTTCATCATCCAACAAAAGTGTAGAGTATGCATTTATCTATTCTGTTATGTGATCAATGTTGAGAGTGTCCACTAGTGAAAGTGTAATCCCTAGGCCTTGTTCCTAAATACTGCTGAGTTACTACTGCTTGTTTACTGTTTTACTGTGTTACTACTGCTGCAATACTACCACCATCAACTACACGCCAGCAAGCTATTTTCTGGCACCGTTGCTACTGCTCATACATATTCATACCACCTGTATTTCACTATCTCTTCGCCGAACTAGTGCACCTATTTGGTGTGTTGGGGACACAAGAGACTTCTTGCTTTGTGGTTGCAGGGTTGCATGAGAGGGATATCTTTGACCTCTTCCTCCCTGAGTTCGATAAACCTTGGGTGATCCACTTAAGGGAAAACTTGCTGCTGTTCTACAAACCTCTGCACTTGGAGGCCCAACACTGTCTACAGAGGAGGAGGAACGTAGACATGAGGTTGTCAATCTCACCGGCCTGAAAACAAAGGATTAAGCGTATCGAGTGGAAGATGGTGTTTGTTTGCAAAGAACAGTAAAGAACAATGATTGCAGTAGAATGTATTCAGATGTAAAAGAATGGACCGGGGTCCACAGTTCACTAGTGGTGTCTCTCCAATAAGATAACTAACATGCTGGGTGAACAAATTACAGGTGGGCAATTGACAAATCAAGATTCAATACATATCAACGATGATTACTATGTGATTTAATCAGGGCATTACGACAAAGTACATAGACCGCTATCCAGCATGCATCTATGCCTAAATAATCCACCTTCAGGTTATCATCCGAACCCCTTCCGGTATTAAGTTGTAAACAACAGATAATTGCATTAAGTATGGTGCGTAATGTAATCAACACAAATATCCTTAGACAAAGCATCAATGTTTTATCCCTAGTAGCAACAACACATCCACAACCTTAGAACTTTCTGTCACTGTCCCAGATTCAATGGAGGCATGAACCCACTATCGAGCATAAATACCCCCTCTTGGAGTTACAAGTATCAACTTGGCCAGAGCCTCTACTAGCAACGGAGAGCATGCAAGAACATAAACAACACATATATGATAGATTGATAATCAACTTAACATAGTATTCTAGATTCATCGGATCCCACCAAACACAACATGTAGCATTACAAATAGATGATCTTGATCATGTTAGGCAGCTCACAAGATCTATAACAATGATAGCACAGCGGAGAAGACAACCATCTAGCTACTGCTATGGACCCATAGTCCAAGGATGAACTACTCACGCATCAATCCGGAGGCGGGCATGATGATGTAGAGCCCCTCCGGTGATGATTCCCCTCTCCGGCAGGGTGCCGGAGGCGATCTCCTGAATCCCCCGAGATGGGATTGGCGGCGGCGGCGTCTGGAAGGTTTTCCGTATCGTGGCTCTCGGTACAGGGGTATTCGCGACGAAGGCTTTAAGTAGGCGGAAGGGCAGTACGGGGGCCACACGAGGCCCCACACGCTAGGGCCGCGGCCGGGGTGTGCGTGCCGCCCTAGTGTGTCGGTGCCTCGTGGCCCCACTTCCTTTCCCCTCGGTCTTGGAAGCTTTGTGTGAAAATAGGACCACAGGCGTTGATTTCGTCCAATTCCGAGAATATTTCCTTACTAGGATTTCTGAAACCAAAAACAAAAAGCAACTGGCGCTTCGGCATCTTGTTAATAGGTTAGTGCCGGAAAATGTATAATAATGCTGTAAAGTATGTATAAAACATTCAAGTATTGTCATAAAAGTAGCATGGAACATAAGAAATTATAGATACGTTTGAGACGTATGAAAGGTCTAAGCTTGGGGATGCCCCGGTGGTTCATCCCTGCATATTTTAAGAAGACTCAAGCATCTAAGCTTGGGGATGCCCAAGGCATCCCCTTCTTCATCGACAACATTATCAGGTCACTTCTAGTGAAACTATATTTTTATTCCGTCACATCTTATGTTCTTTACTTGGAGCGTCGGTTTGCTTTTATTTTCGTTTTGGTTTGAATAAAGTTGGATCCCATCATCCTTATATTGGAGATATTACGCTCCGCTTTTTCATATGGAACACTTGTGTTCTTAATTGTGCTTTAATGTTCATGGCGAAGGCTGAAATTGCTTCGTTAAATTGCTATTTGGTTGGAATCAGAAAATGCTGCATATGGTTTGGAATAACTTGGCAATTGTTTGAGCTCTCATAGATCATGTTTAAGCTCTTGCATCATGTAGTTTAATCTATTAATGAAGAACTACTGTAGAGCTTGTTTAATTTGGTTTGCATGATTGGTCTCTCTAAGTCTAGATATTTTCTGGTAAAGTGTTTGAACAACAAGGAAGACAGTGTAGAGTCTTATAATGCTTGCAATATGTTCTTGTGTAAGTTTTGCTGTACCTGTTCATACTTGTGTTTGCTTCAAACAACCTTGCTAGCCCAAACCTTGTACTGAGAGGAAATGCTTCTCGTGCATCCAAACACCTTGAGCCAAAACCCATGCCATTTGTGTCCACCATATCTACCTATTATGTGGTATTTTTCTGCCATTCCAAAGTAAATTACTTGAGTGCTACCTTTAAAATTTCATTCCTTTATCTTTGCAATATATAGCTCATGGGACAAATAGCTTAAAAACTATTGTGGTGATGAATATGTAGTTATGTGTCTTAATTCTTATAAGTTGCTTGTTGAGCGGTAACCATGTTTCTGGGGACGCCATCAACTTTACCTTTGTTGGATATCATGTGAGATGCTATGCATGTTCGTCTTGTCTGAAGTAAGTGCGATTTCATGATCAAATGGTTTGAGTATGCATATGTTAGAGAAGAACATTGGGCAGCCAACTAAAGCCATGTATCATGGTGGAAGTTTCAGTTTGGACATACAACCTCAATCTCTTATGAGAATATTATGTTGTTGAATGCTTATGCATTAAAAGAGGAGTCCATTATCTGTTGTCTATGTTGTCCCGGTATGGATGTCTAAGTTGAGAATAATCAAAAGCGAGAAATCCAATGCGTGCTTTCTCCTTAGACCTTTGTACAGGCGGCATAGAGGTACCCCTTTGTGACACTTGGTTGAAACATATGTCATGTGATGATAATCCGTGTTATCCGAGCTGATTAGGACAAGGTGCGAGCACTATTAGTACTCTATGCATGAGACTTGCAACTTGTAGGAAGTATTATGCATAGCACATATGAATTATTACTACCGTTGACAAAATTGTTTCTATGTTTTCAAAACAAAAGCTCTAGCACAAAAATAGTAATCCATGCTTCCCTCTGCGAAGGGCCATTCTTTTACTTTATGTTGAGTCAGTTTACCTACTTCTTTCTATCTTAGAAGCAAACACTTGTGTTAACTGTGTGCATTGATTCTTACATGTTTACTTATTGCACTTGTTATATTACTCTATGTTGACAAATATCCATGAGATATACATGTTACAAGTTGAAAGCAACCGCTGAAACTTAATCATCCTTTGTGTTGCTTCAATGCATTCTACTTTGAATTTATTGCTTATGAGTTAGCTCTTATGCAAGTCTTGTTGATACTTGTCTTGAAAGTACTATTCATGAAAAGTTTTGCTATATGATTCATTTGTTTAGTCATTATCTTTGTTAGCAATCTTTTGTTCAGATCACTCCATTCATCTCATATGCTTTACAATAATGTTGATCAAGGTTATGTTGGTAGCATGTCACTTCAGAAATTATTTGTGTTATCGTTTACCTACTCGAGGGCGAGTAGGAACTAAGCTTGGGGATGGTGATACGTCTCAAACGTATCTATAATTTCTTATGTTCCATGCTACTTTTATGACAATACTTGAATGTTTTATACATACTTTACAGCATTATTATACATTTTCCGGCACTAACCTATTAACAAGATGCCGAAGCGCCAGTTGCTGTTTTCTGCTGTTTTTGGTTTCAGAAATCCTAGTAAGGAAATATTCTCGGAATTGGACGAAATCAACGCCCAGGGTCCTATTTTTACACGAAGCTTCCAGAAGACCGAGGGGGAAAGGAAGTGGGGTCACGAGGCGCCGACAACAGGGCGGCGCGGCCCAGGCCCTGGCCGCGCGGCCGGTGTGGGGCCCTCGTGGCGCCCCCGCCCCCCCTTCCGTCTACTTAAAGCCTTCGTCGCGAATACCCCTGTACCGAGAGCCACGATACGGAAAACCTTCCAGAGACGCCGCCGCCGCCAATCCCATCTCGGGGGATTCAGGAGATCGCCTCCGGCACCCTACGGAGAGGGGAATCATCACCGGAGGGCTCTACATCATCATGCCCGCCTCCGGATTGATGCGTGAGTAGTTCATCCTTGGACTATGGGTCCATAGCAGTAGCTAGATGGTTGTCTTCTCCGCTTGTGCTATCATTGTTTAGATCTTGTGAGCTGCCTAACATGATCAAGATCATCTATTTGTAATGCTACATGTTGTGTTTGGTGGGATCCGATGAATCTAGAATACTATGTTAAGTTGATTATCAATCTATCATATATGTGTTGTTTATGTTCTTGCATGCTCTCCGTTGCTAGTAGAGGCTCTGGCCAAGTTGATACTTGTAACTCCAAGAGGGAGTATTTATGCTCGATAGTGGGTTCATGCCTCCATTGAATCTGGGATCGTGACAGTAGGTTCTAAGGTTGTGGATGTGTTGTTGCTACTAGGGATAAAACATCGATGCTTTGTCTAAGGATATTTGTGTTGATTACATTACGCACCATACTTAATGCAATTGTCTGTTGTTTACAACTTAATACTGGAGGGGGTGCGGATGCTAACCCGAAGGTGGATTATTTAGGCATAGATGCATGCTGGATAGCGGTCTATGTACTTTGTCGTAATGCCTGATTAAATCACATAGTAATCATCATTGATATGTATTGAATCTTGATTTGTCAATTGCCCACCTGTAATTTGTTCACCCAGCATGTTAGTTATCTTATTGGAGAGACACCACTAGTGAACTGTGGACCCCGGTCCATTCTTTTACATCTGAATACATTCTACTGCAATCATTGTTCTTTACTGTTCTTTGCAAACAAACACCATCTTCCACTCGATACGCTTAATCCTTTGTTTTCAGCAAGCCGGTGAGATTGACAACCTCACTGTTACGTTGGGGCAAAGTATTTGATTGTGTTGTGCAGGTTCCACGTTGGCGCCGGTTTCACTGGTGTTGCGCCCACTACACTCCTCCACCAACAACCTTCACGTGCTTCTTGGCTCCTACTGGTTTGATAACCTTGGTTTCTTTCTGAGGGAAAACTTGCTGCTGTGCGCATCACACCTTCCTCTTGGGGTTCCCAACGGACGTGTACATCTACGCGCATCAGGCAACACGACCAGATCCAGATTTGGTGGGAGGTGGTGGTGGAAGAGTGTTTGGGGAAAGTGGGTGGCACATGTGAGTGGAGGGTGAAAAGTAGGAAATGGTCCCAGGTTAGCAGTGGTGCACCACCTGTCGTGCGCCACGCTAGGGTGACATAGCAATGGCGCACGCTCCGGTGCGCCACGCTAAGCCTCTCATCCCTAAAGGCCCTGGCCACCTCCTAACGATGGCGCACCTCATGCCATGCGCCATAGGTAAGCTATGTAGCGGTGGCGCACCACTGATGCGCCACCGTGATGTCTACTGGTGCTTCTATTCTTGTAGACGGTGTTGGGCCTCCAAGAGCGAGGTTTGTAGAACAGCAGCAAGTTTTCCCTTAAGTGGATCACCCAAGGTTTATCGAACTCAGGGAGGAAGAGGTCAAAGATATCCCTCTCAAGCAACCCTGCAATCACGATACAAGAAGTCTCTTGTGTCCCCAACACACCTAATACACTTGTCAGATGTATAGGTGCACTAGTTCGGCGAAGAGATAGTAAAACACAGGCGGTAACTCACACGTTCGTTGGAACCCCAAGAGGAAGGTATGATGCGCACAGTAGCAAGTTTTCCCTCAGAAAGAAACCAAGGTTTAATCGAACCAGTAGGAGCCAAGAAGCACGTTGAAGGTTGATGGTCGCGAAATGTGATGCGGCGCAACACCAGGGATTCCGGCGCCAACTAGGAACCTGCACAACACAACCCAAGTACTTTGTCCCAACGAAACAGTGAGGTTGTCAATCTCACCGGCTTGCTGTAACAAAGGATTAAACGTATCGAGTGGAAGATGTTTGCAAAGAAAACAGTAAAACAAGTAGATTGTATGCTATGTAAAGAATAGGACCGGGGTCCACAGTTCACTAGAGGTGTCTCTCCCATAAGATAAAGCATGTTGGGTGAACAAATTACAGTCGGGCAATTGACAAATAGAGAAAGGCATAACAATGCATATACATGATATGATAAATATAGTGAGATTTAATTGGGCATTACGACAAAGAACATAGACCGCCATCCAACTGCATCTATGCCTAAAAAGTCCACCTTCAGGTTATCATCCGAACCCCCTCCAGTATTAAGTTGCAAAGCAACAGACAATTGCATTAAGTATGGTGCGTAATGTAATCAACAACTACATCCTTAGACATAGCATCAATGTTTTATCCCTAGTGGCAACAACACATCCACAACCTTAGAACTTTCTGTCACTGTCCCAGATTCAATGGAGGCATGAACCCACTATCGAGCATAAATACTCCCTCTTGGAGTTAAGAGTAAAAACTTGGCCAGAGCCTCTACTAGTAACGGAGAGCATGCAAGATCATAAACAACACATGAACAATAGATTGATAATCACCATAATCATAGTACTCTCTATCCATCGGATCCCGACAAACACAACATATAGAATTACATATAGATGATCTTGATCATGTTAGGCAGCTCACAAGATCCAACAATGAAGCACAACAAGGAGAAGACGACCATCTAGCTACTGCTATGGACCCATGGTCCAGGGGTGGACTACTCACTCATCACTCCGGAGGCGACCATGGCGGTGTAGAGTCCTCCGGGAGATGAATCCCCTCTCCGGCAGGGTGCCGGAGGATCTGAATCCCCCGAGATGGGATTCGCGGCGGCGGCGTCTGTAAGGTTTTCCGTATCGTGGCTCTCGGTCTGGGGGTTTCGCGACGGAAGCTTTAAGTAGGCGGAGGGTCAGCGAGGGGCCACACGAGGGGCCCAGGGGATAGGTCGGCGCGGCCAGGGCTTGGGCCGCGCCGGCCACCCCCCTGGCCTCCTCGTGGCCCCACTTCGTTAGGTCTTCGGTCTTCTGGAAGCTTCGTGCAAAAATAGGACCCTGGGCGAAAGTTTCGTCCAATTCCGAGAATATTTCTTTACTAGGATTTCTGAAACCAAAAACAGCAGAAAAACAACTGGCTCTTCGGCATCTTGTTAATAGGTTAGTTCCAGAAAATGCATAAATATGACATATAATGTGCATAAAACATGTAGGTATCATCAATAAAGTAGCATGGAACATAAGAAATTATCGATACGTTGGAGACGTATCAGCATCCCCAAGCTTAGTTCTGCTCGTCCCGAGCAGGTAAAACGATAACAAAGATAATTTCTGAAGTGACATGCCATCATAATCTTGATCATACTATTTGTAAACATATGTAATGAATGCAGCGATCAAAGCAAAGGTAATGACATGAGTAAACAACTGAATCATAAAGCAAAGACTTTTCATGAATAGTACTTCAAGACAAGCATCAATAAGTCTTGCATAAGAGTTAACTCATAAAGCAATAAATCAAAGTAAAGGTGTTGAAGCAACACATAGGAAGATTAAGTTTCAGCGGTTGCTTTCAACTTATAACATGTATATCTCATGGATATTGTCAACATAAAGTAATATAACAAGTGCAATATGCAAGTATGTAGGAATCAATGCACAGTTCACACAAGTGTTTGCTTCTTAAGGTGGAAGGAGATAGGTAAACTGACTCAACAATAAAAGTAAAAGAAAGGTCCTTCAATGAGGAAAGCATCGATTGCTGTATTTGTGCTAGAGCTTTTATTTTGAAAACATGAAACAATTTTGTCAACGGTAGTAATAAAGCATATGAGTTATGAAAATTATATCTTACAAGTTGCAAGCCTCACGCATAGTATACTAATAGTGCCCGCACCTCGTCCTACTTAACTTGGACTACCGGGTCTTCGCATGCCATGTTTCAACCAAGTGTCACAAAGGGGTACCTCCATGCCGCCTGTACAAAGGTCCAAGGAGAATGCTCGCATTTCGGATTTCTCGCTTTTGATTATTCTCAACTTAGACATCCATACCGGGACAACATGGACAACAGATAATGGACTCCTCTTAAATGCATAAGCATGTAGCAAAGTTATTATTCTCATATGAGATTGAGGATATATGTCCAAAACTGAAACTTCCACCATGATTCATGGCTTTAGTTAGCGGCCCAATGTTCTTCTCTAACAATTTTGCATGCTCCAACCACTAAAATGATAGACCTTCAGACAAGACGGACATGCATAGCAACTCACATGATATTCAACAATAGTTGATGGCGTTCCCCAGAAGCATGGTTATCGCACAACAAGCAACTTAATAAAATATAAAGTGCATAAGTACATATTCAATACTACGATAGTTTTTAAGGCTATTTTGTCCCATGAGCTATATATTGCAAAGGTGAATGATGGAATTTTAAAGGTAGCACTCAAGCAATTTACTTTGGAATGGCGGAGAAATACCATGTAGTAGGTAGGTATGGTGGACACAAATGGCATAGTAGTTGGCTCAAGGATTTTGGATGCATGAGAAGTATTCCCTCTCGATACAAGGTTTAGGCTAGCAAGGTTATTTGAAGCAAACTCAAGGATGAACAAGTGCAGCAAAACTCACATAAAAGACATATTGTAAACATTATAAGACTCTACACTGTCTTCCTTGTTGTTCAAAACTCAATACTAGATATTATCTAGACCTTAGAGAAACCAAATATGCAAATCAAATTTTAGCAAGCTCTATGTATTTCTTCATTAATGGGTGCAAAGCATATGATGCAAGAGCTTAAACATGAGCACAACAATTTCCAAGTATCACATTATCCAAGACATTTTAGAATTACTACATGTAGCATTTTCCAATTCCAACCATATAACAATTTAACGAAGAAGAAACTTCGCCTTGAACATTATGAGTAAAGCCTAAGGACACATGTGTCCATATGCAACAGCGGAGCGTGTCTCTCTCCCACAAAGTGAATGCTAGGATCCATCTTATTCAAACAAAAACAAAAACGAAAACAAACCGACGCTCCAAGTAAAGAACACAAGATGTGATTGAATAAAAATATAGTTTCAGGGGAGGAACCTGATGATGTTGTCGATGAAGAAGGGGATGCCTTGGGCATCCCCAAGCTTAGACGCTTGAGTCTTCTTAAAATATGCAGGGGTGAACCACGGGGGCATCCCCAAGCTTAGAGCTTTCACTCCTCTTGATCATAGTATATCATTCTCCTCTCTTGATCCTTGAAAACTTCCTTCACACCAAACTTCAAGCAAACTCATTAGAGGGTTAGTGCACAATTAATAATTCACTCATTCAGAGGTGACACAATCATTATTTTCACTTCTGGACATTGCATAATGCTACTGGACATTAATGGATCAAAGAAATAAATCCAACATAGCAAAAGAGGCAATGCGAAATAAAAGGCAGAATCTGTCAAAAACAGAACAGTCCGTAAAGACGAATTTAGAAATGGCACCAGACTTGCTCAAATGGAAAAACTCAAAACTAATGAAAGTTGCGTACATATCTGAGGATCACGCTCGTAAATTGGCAGATTTTTTCGAATTTTCTACAGAGAATTGTGCCCAGATTCGTGACAGACAGCAATGCTGTTTCTGCGCAGCGATCCCAAATATAACATCAACTTTGACATAGAAACTTTACTTGGCACAAAAACATGATAAGGAGAGGTTGCTACAGTAGTAAACAACTTCCAAGACTCAACAAAACAAAAAATTGCTGTAGGTAAAAACATGGGTTGTCTCCCATAAGCGCTTTTCTTTAACGCCTTTCAGCTAGGCGCAGAAAGTGCAAATCAAGTAACATCGAGAGTAGAAGCATCAACATCATAACTTGTTCTAATAATAGAATCAAAAGGCAACTTCATTCTCTTTCTAGGGAAGTGTTCCATACCTTTCTTGAGAGGAAATTGATATTTAATATTACCTTCCCTCATATCAATAACAGCACCAACGGTTCGAAGAAAAGGTCTTCCCAACACAATAGGACAAGATGCATTGCATTCGATATCCAAGACAACAAAATCAACGGGGACAAGGTTATTGTTAACCGTAATATGCACATTATCAATCCTCCCCAAAGGTTTCTTTTTAACATTATCGGCAAGATTAACATCCAAATAACAATTCTTCAATGGTGGCAAGTCAAGCATATCATAAATCTTTTTAGGCATAACAGAAATACTTGCACCAAGATCACATAAAGCATTACATTCAAAGTCATTGAATTTCATTTTAATGATGGGCTCCCAACCATCTTCTAACTTTCTAGGAATAGAAGTTTCAAGTTTTAGTTTCTCTTCTCTAGCTTTTATGAGAGCATTTGTAATATGTTTTGTAAAGGCTAAATTTATAGCACTAGCATTAGGACTTTTAGCAAGTTTTTGTAAGAACTTTATAACTTCAGAGATGTGGCAATCATCAAAATCTAAATCATTATGAGCTACAGCAATGGGATCATTGTTCCCAAGGTTGGAAAAAATTTCAGCAGTTTTATCACAAGCAGTTTCAGCAGTTTTAGCAATTTCAGGCAGTTTTGTTCGCTTTGCACTAGGAGTAGAAACATTGCCAACACCAATTATTTTACCATTGATAGTAGGAGGTGCAGCAACATGTGAAGAATTAGCATTACTAGTGGTGGTAATAGTCCAAACTTTAGCTACATTATTCTCTTTAGCTAGTTTTTCATTTTCTTCTCTATCCCACCTAGCACGCAACTCAGCCATTAATCTTATATTCTCATTAATTCTAACTTGGATGGCATTTGCTGTAGTAGTAATCTTATTATCAATATCATTATTAGGCATAACTTTCAATTTTAAAAGATTAACATCAGAGGCAAGCCTATCAACTCTAGAAGCAATAATATCAATTTTATCAAGCTTTTCCTCAACAGATTTGTTAAAAGCAGTTTGTGTACTAATAAATTCTTTAAGCATGGCTTCAAGACCAGAGGGTACACTCCTATTATTATTGTAAGAATTCCCATAAGAATTACCATAACCATTACCATTAGCAGAAGGATATGGCCTATAGTTATTACCAGAGTTGTTCCTATAAGCATTGTTGTTGAAATTATTATTTTTAATGAAATTCACATCAACATTTTCTTCTTGAGCAACCAATGAAGCTAAAGGAACATTATTTGGATCTACATTAGATCTACCATTCACAAGCATAGACATAATCACATCAATCTTATCACTCAAGGAAGAGGTTTCTTCAACAGAATTTACCTTCTTACCTTGTGGAGCTCTTTCCGTGTGCCATTCAGAGTAATTTATCATCATATCATCAAGAAGTTTTGTAGCCGCCCCCAATGTGATGGACATAAAGGTACCTCCAGCAGCTGAATCCAATAAATTCCGCGAAGAAAAATTTAGTCCTGCATAGAAGGTTTGGATGATCATCCAAGTAGTCAGTCCATGGGTTGGGCAATTCTTTACCAAAGTTTTCATTCTCTCCCAAGCTTGAGCAACATGTTCAGTATCTAATTGCTTAAAATTCATTATGCTACTTCTCAAAGATATAATTTTAGCGGGAGGATAATATCTACCAATAAAAGCATCCTTACATTTAGTCCATGAATCAATACTATTCTTAGGCAAAGATAGCAACCAATCTTTAGCTCTTCCTCTTAATGAGAAAGGAAACACTTTCAATTTAATAATATCACCATCTACATCTTTATACTTTTGCATTTCACAAAGTTCAACAAAATTATTGAGATGGGCAGCAGCATCATCAGAACTAGCACCAGAAAATTGTTCTCTCATAACCAAATTCAGTAAAGCAGGTTTAATTTCAAAGAATTCTGCTGTAGTAGCAGGTGGAGCAATAGGTGTGCATAGGAAATCATTATTATTTGCATTTGTGAAGTCACACAACTTAGTATTTTCAGGGGTATTCATTTTAGCAACGGTAAATAAAACAAACTAGATAAAGTAAATGCAAGTAACTAATTTTTTTGTGTTTTTGATATAGAGAGCAAGACAATAAATAAAGTAAAACTAGCAACTAATTTTTTTGTGTTTTGATTTAGTGCAGCAAACAAAGTAGTAAATAAAATAAAGCAAGACAAAAACAAAGTAAAGAGATTGAGAAGTGGAGACTCCCCTTGCAGCGTGTCTTGATCTCCCCGGCAACGGCGCCAGAAAAAGAGCTTGATGGCGTGTAACTCACACGTTCGTTGGGAACCCCAAGAGGAAGGTATGATGCGCACAGTAGCAAGTTTTCCCTCAGAAAGAAACCAAGGTTTATCGAACCAGTAGGAGCCAAGAAGCACGTTGAAGGTTGATGGTCGCGAAATGTGATGCGGCGCAACACCAGGGATTCCGGCGCCAACTAGGAACCTGCACAACACAACCCAAGTACTTTGTCCCAACGAAACAGTGAGGTTGTCAATCTCACCGGCTTGCTGTAACAAAGGATTAAACGTATCGAGTGGAAGATGTTTGCAAAGAAAACAGTAAAACAAGTAGATTGTATGCTATGTAAAGAATAGGACCGGGGTCCACAGTTCACTAGAGGTGTCTCTCCCATAAGATAAAGCATGTTGGGTGAACAAATTACAGTCGGGCAATTGACAAGAAGGCATAACAATGCATATACATGATATGATAAATATAGTGAGATTTAATTGGGCATTACGACAAAGAACATAGACCGCCATCCAACTGCATCTATGCCTAAAAAGTCCACCTTCAGGTTATCGTCCGAACCCCCTCCAGTATTAAGTTGCAAAGCAACAGACAATTGCATTAAGTATGGTGCGTAATGTAATCAACAACTACATCCTTAGACATAGCATCAATGTTTTATCCCTAGTGGCAACAGCACATCCACAACCTTAGAACTTTCTGTCACTGTCCCAGATTCAATGGAGGCATGAACCCACTATCGAGCATAAATACTCCCTCTTGGAGTTAAGAGTAAAAACTTGGCCAGAGCCTCTACTAGTAACGGAGAGCATGCAAGATCATAAACAACACATGAACAATAGATTGATAATCACCATAATCATAGTACTCTCTATCCATCGGATCCCGACAAACACAACATATAGAATTACATATAGATGATCTTGATCATGTTAGGCAGCTCACAAGATCCAACAATGAAGCACAACAAGGAGAAGACGACCATCTAGCTACTGCTATGGACCCATGGTCCAGGGGTGAACTACTCACTCATCACTCCGGAGGCGACCATGGCGGTGTAGAGTCCTCCGGGAGATGAATCCCCTCTCCGGCAGGGTGCCGGAGGCGATCTCCAGAATCCCCCGAGATGGGATTCGCGGCGGCGGCGTCTCTGTAAGGTTTTCCGTATCGTGGCTCTCGGTACTGGGGGTTTCGCGACGGAAGCTTTAAGTAGGCGGAGGGTCAACGCGCGGGGCCACACGGGGCCCAGGGGATAGGTCGGCGCGGCAGGGCTTGGGCGCGCGCCCCCCCTCTTCTCGTGGCCCCATCGTTAGGTCTTCGGTCTTCTGGAAGCTTCGTGCAAAAATAGGACCCTGGGCGAAAGTTTCGTCCAATTCCGAGAATATTTCTTTACTAGGATTTCTGAAACCAAAAACAGCAGAAAACAACAACTGGCTCTTCGGCATCTTGTTAATAGGTTAGTTCCAGAAAATGCATAAATATGACATATAATGTGCATAAAACATGTAGGTATCATCAATAAAGTAGCATGGAACATAAGAAATTATCGATACGTTGGAGACGTATCAAACACAGGTGGTATAGATGGTGGTAATATTGCAGAAAGTAAAGATGCAGTAAAACAGTAAACAAGCGGCGCCAGAAAATAGCTTGCTGGCGTGGGAAGCAATTCTTTGTGGTGGAAACAAGGCCTAGGGATCATACTTTCACTAGTGGACACTCTCAACATTGATCACATAATAAATAAGTTCTCTTCCTTTGTGCTACATATACTCTTGTTGGATGATGAACACCACTAATTGTGTAGGATTACACGAACCCTCAATGCCGGAGTTAACAAGCTCCACAACATTCGATATTCATGTTTAAGTAACCTTAGAGTATAATAGATCTTTGCAAAATAGACCAAGTACTAACATAGCATGCACACTGTCACCATCACACTATGAAGGAGGAATAAATCACATCAATACTATCATAGCGATAATCAACTCCATAACCTACAAGAGATTATGATCATAATCTACGACAAGAACTACACGATGCACACACTGTCACCATTACACCATGCAGGAGGAATAGACTACTTTAATAACATCACATGAGTAGCACATAGATAAATAGTGATACAAAACACATTGCAATCATAAAGGGATATAAATAAGCACTTCACTATGCCATTCATAACAGTGAATAAGTATTCTGTGAAATATAGCCTAAGAGACCCACACGGTGCACACACTGTCACCTTTACACACGTGGGACAAGGAGTCTCCGGAGATCACATAAGTAAAACCCACTTGACTAGCATAATGACATCTAGATTACAAGCATCATCATATGAATCTCAATCATGTAAGGCAGCTCATGAGATTATTGTATTGAAGTACATAGGAGAGAGATGAACCACATAGCTACCGGTACAGCCCCTTAGCCTCGATGGAGAACTACTCCCTCCTCATGGGAGCAGCAGCGTTGATGGAGATGGCGGTGAAGATGGCAGCGGTGTCGATGGAGAAGCCTTCCGGGGGCACTTCCCCGTCCGGCGGCGTGCCGGAACAGAGACTCCTGTCCCCCAGATCTTGGCTTCGCGATGGCGGCGGCTCTGGAACTTTTCTCGTATCGTGGCTTCCTCCGTAAGGGTTTTCGATGCAGGGGCTTTATATAGGCGAAGGGGGCTGGATTGGGGGGCCGGCGCCGGCCGCCTCGGCCGCGCCGCCGTATGTGTGGGCCCCGTGGCCCCCTCTGGTCCTCGGGTGTTCGGAAGCTTCCCGGTGAAAATAGGATGCGGGCCATTTCGTCCGATTGAGAATATTTCCTTACTAAGATTTCTGAAACCAAAACAGCAGAAAACAGGAACGGCACTTGGCATCTCGTCAATAGGTTAGTTCGGAAACGCATCAAAACATCATAAAGTGTGAACAAAACATGTAGGTATTGTCATAAAACAAGCATGGAACATCAGAAATTATAGATACGTTTGAGACGTATCAGCATCCCCAAGCTTAGTTCCTACTCGTCCTCGAGCAGGTAAACGATAACACAAATAATTTCTGAGGTGACATGCTACCATCATAATCTTGATCAACATTATTGTAAAGCATATGACATGAATGGAGTGATTCAAAGCAATATCTATAGTTTGCTAACAAATAGATAACATATATCAAAACCTTTCATGAATAGTACTTTCAAGACAAGCATCAAAAAGTCTTGCATGAGTTAACTCATAAAGCAATAAATTCAAGTAAAGCATCGAAGCAACACAAAGGGAAGATATAAGTTTCAGCGATTTGCTTTCAACTTTCAACATGCATATCTCATGGATAATGGTCAACATAGAATAATATGATGAATGCAAATAAGCAAGTATATAAAAATCAATGCACAGTTAACACAGAGTGTTTGCTTCTAAGATGGAAGGAAATGGTAAAACTGACTCAACAATAAAGTAAAAGAAAGGCCCTTCACAGAGGAAGCAGGGGTTAAATCATGTGCTAGAGCTTTTCAAGTTTGAAATCATATAAAACATCAAAGTAAAATTTTGAGAGGTGTTTGTTGTGTGAATGGTAATGGGTACTCTAACTGCCTTATCAACCAGACTTTCTGGCTTGGCTCCACATGAAGGACATTATCTCTACCAGCAAGGTAGGTCATCCATCTTCTCTTTTGTTTACACATGTACTTGGTTATTTGATAGATGACACTCCCCAACACCTTTTCTTTCACAATCACATGGCTAACGAATCCTCGGGTGCCTTTGTGATACATACCATGGAGGAGTGTCTATTTACAAATTTAAGTTGCTTACTGAACTGATAGATCGGAGCAAAACATGTGAAGAGAATTATTAATGCAAGTTAATTAATTGGGTGGGAACCCCATTGCCGGCTCTTTTTGCAAAATTATTGGATAGGCGGATGAGCCAGTCCATTGTGAATGTCTGTCAAAAGTAAATGACAAGATCGAAAGATAAGACCACCACATGCTTCCTCATGAGCTCCATAAAACATTGACACAAATAAGAGATAATAAATTTTTTGAATTGTTTAAGGTAGCACATGAAGTATTTACTTGGAATGGCAGAAAATACCACATAGTAGGTAGATATGGTGGACACAAATGGCATGGGTTTGGCTCTCAGGGTGTTTGGATGCACGAGAAGCATTTTCTCTCAGTACAAGGCTTTTTGGCTAGCAAGATTGTTTGAAGCAAACACAAGTATGAACCGGTAGAGCAAAACTTACATAAGAACATATTTAAACATTATAAGACTCTACGCTGTCTTCCTTGTTGCTCAAACACTTTTTGGAAAATATCTAGACCTTAGAGAGACCAATCATGCAAACCAGATTTTAACAAGCTCTACGGTAGTTCTCCACTAATAAGTTTAAACTACATGATGCAGAAACTTAAACATGATATGTAGGGCTCAAAATTGCAAGTATCAGAATTATTTAAGACCATGTGAAGCATTTTCTGATTCCAACAAAGTAACAACAATTAGACGATCAACTTTACTTATCCAGACATTAAAAGCACTCATGAAGAACACTAGTGTTCATATGAAAAACGGAGCGTGTCTATCTTGTCAAGGTGGGATCCCGGTGGGATGTCATTTTGTACTATGTAGTTCAAATTTTGATGTCAAAATTTGTACTAAAAAATTCAAGTTATACTACAAGTGGGACAAAAGTGGGATCCCACTTGACACCCTTAGCGTGTCTCTCTCCCACACAGGGATGAACTTATTCAGAGAATGAAATAACAAAACGAAGAAATAAAACACAGACGCTTCAAGTAAAGCACATAAGATGTGGTGAATAAAAATATAGTTCAATAGAAGAAACCTTGATAAGTTGATGAAGAGGGGATGCCTTGGGCATCCCAAGCTTAAACGCTTAGTCTTCTTCAGAAATATGCAGGGATGAACAGAGCATCCCAAGCAAACACTGCTCCATCTGTGATCATGACCTCATCACCCCTCTTTTATTGTTGAAAACCTTCTGCCACCAAACTTCAAGCAAACTCATTGAAGGGTTAGTGCATAATCAAAATTCACATATTCAGAGGTAACACAGTCATTCTTAACACTTCTGGACATTGCCTAAAGCTACTGAAGTTAATGGAACCAAGAAACCCATTCAACATAGCAAAAGCGGCAATGCGAAATAAAGGCAGAATCTCAAAGCAGAGCAGTCCGTAAGAGGCAAATTTTGCAGGGGCACTTAACTTACTCAGATGGAAAAACTCAAAACTAATGAAAGTTACGTACATATCTGAGCTCACGTAAATTTGCAGATTTTTTGATTTTTACAGAACTGTCAAATTTGTGACAGCAATGCTGTTTCTGCGCACCAATCCAAATCTAGCATCAACTTTACCATAGAGACTTTATTTCACAAAAACTTGATAAGGAGAGGTTGCTACATTAGTAAACAACTTCCAAGACTCAACAAAACAAAAATTGCTGTAGTAAAATAAACACATGGGTTATCTCCCAAAAGTTCTTTCTTTATAGCCATTAAGATGGACTCAGCAATTTGAAAGATACTCTCGCAAGAAATAAGAGAAGCAAAAGAGGGCATCAAGAAGCAAATTCAAGACACATTTTCTAACCCACTTCTATGAAAAGGAATCTTGTACACAAATAAATTCATGAAGAACAAAGGTGACAAGCATGGGAAGAACACGAGTAAATTCAAGATTCTCAACATAAGAGAAACTTAATATTATTAAGATGCATATAACCATGTTTTCCGTAATAACTTTCAGTAGCATCTTGAACAAACTCAACAATATAACTATCATAAAACATTCTTGTCATGAGCCATACATAAAATTATTACTCTCCACAAAAGCATAATCAATTTTATTAGTTGTGGTGGAGCAAATTCAACAAAGTAACTATCATTATTATTCTCATCAAGTGTGGAGGCATAGTATAATCATAATAAATTTACTCTCCATAGTAGATGCACCAAAAGGCCACTATCATTATAATCATCATAAATAGAAGGCAAAGTATCATCAAAGAAAATTTTCTAACTGAAAAGATCATTTTCATAAAAAATAGCTTCCCCAAGCTTAGAATTTTCCATATCATTAACAACAATGGTGTTCAGCGTTCATACTAATATCATTGCTACCAGCATGCAAATAAGATTCCATAGGTTTTTTAATTTTTTCTTCAAACAATCCATGTCTTAACTCAGGAAATAGAATAAGAAGCTCATTGTTACTTTCATTATGCCTAACTAGTGTAAACAAGAAACCAAAAGATGCCATTGCAATCTAAAAGAAATAGCTTCGAGTACTTACAACGAGGCGCGGAAAATGACTTAGTAGCGAGATACTTGCAGCGTGTCTTGATCTCCCTGACAACGGCGCCAGAAAATGGCTTGATGTCTACAGGTGCTTCTATTCTTGTAGACAGTGTTGGGCCTCCAAGAGCAGAGGTTTGTAGAACAGCAGCAAGTTTTCCCTTAAGTGGATCACCCAAGGTTTATCGAACTCAGGGAGGGAAGAGGTCAAAGATATCCCTCTCAAGGAACCCTGCAACCACAAAGCAGGAAGTCTCTTGTGTCCCCAACACACCTAATACACTTGTCAGATGTATAGGTGCACTGTTCGACGAAGAGATAGTAAAACACATGTGGTATAGATGGTGGTAATACTGCAGGAAGTAAAGATGCAGTATAAAACAGTAAACAAGGCGGCGCCGAGAAAATAGCTTGCTGGCGTGAAGTTGATTGTCGTGGAAACAAAGGCCTAGGGATCATACTTTCACTAGTGGACACTCTCAACATTGATCACATAATAAATAAGTTCTCTTTCCTTTGTGCTACATATACTCTTGTTGGATGATGAACACCACTAATTGTATAGGATTACACGAACCCTCAATCCCGGAGTTAACAAGCCACAATTATGCTCATGTTTAAGTAACCTTAGAGTATAATAGATCTTTGCAAAATGAACAAGTACTAACATAGCATGCCCACTGTCCCCATCACACTATGAAGGAGGAATAAATCACATCAATACTATCATAAACGATAATCAACTCCATAACCTACAAGAGATTATGATCATAATCGACAAGAACTACATGATGCACACCCTGTCCACTATACAGGAGGAATAGACTACTTTATTAACATCACATGAGTAGCACATAGATAAATAGTGATACAAAACGTACAATCATAAAGGGATATAAATAAGCACTTCACTGCTGCCATTCATAACAGTGAATAAGTAATCTGTGAAATATAGCCTAAGATACCCACACGGGCACACGCTGTCACCTTTACACACGTGGGACAAGGTGTCTCCGATCCCATAAGTAAAACCCACTTGACTAGCATAATGACATCTAGATTACAAGCATCATCATATGAATCTCAATCATGTAAGGCAGCTCATGAGATTATTGTATTGAAGTACATAGGAGAGAGATGAACCACATAACTACCCGGTACAGCCCTTAGCCTCGATGAAACTACTCCCTCCTCATGGGAGCAACAGCGTTTGATGAAGATGGCGGTGAAGATGGCAGACGGTGTCGATGGAGAAGCCTTGAGAACGCTAAATCCCTGACGTCACAGGAACAGAGACTCCCTGTCCCCGAGATCTTGGCCCGCGATGGCGGCGGCTGGAAGGTTTCGCGTGCCGTGGCTTATTCGTCTCGGGTTTTGGGTCGGGGAGCTTATATAGGCGAAGGGGAGCCTCGGGAGGCCTGGTGGGAGCCGGGACAGCGGGACGGGCGCACACTCAGGCGTGGCCAGCAGCCTTAATGTGGCCAGGGCCCTGTGGCCCCCTCTGGTCCTTCTCGGGTGTTCTGGGAAGCTTCCGGTGAAAATAGGGTACTGGGCGTTGATTTCGTCCGATTCCGAGAATATTTCCTTACTAGGATTTCTGAAACCAAAAACAGCAGAAAACGGGAACTGGCACTTCGGCATCTCGTCAATAGGTTAGTTCCGGAAAACGCATCAAAACATCATAAAGTGTGAACAAAACATATAGGTATTGTCATAAAACAAGCATGGAACATCAGAAATTATAGATACGTTTGAGACGTATCACACTGCTAAGCCTCTCATCTCTAAAGGGGCTCTCTGGCCACCTCCTAGCAGTGGCGCACCTCCATGCCATGCGCCATAGGTAAGCTATGTAGCAGTGGCGCACCACTGCATGCGCCATTGCTAAGCCTATCATCTCTAAAGGGGCTCTGGACACCTCCAGTGGCGCACCTCACCAACGTGCGCCATAGGTAGCCCGATTTAGCGATGGCGCACCCCGACGTGCGCCACTACTGGGTTTGGGAGGAGCTGGCCTCACATCAGCACTAGTTATGGCGCACCGAGATCAAGGTGCGCCTGCCTCACCCCCTTAACGAGTGGCCCACCGTTTGTGGTGCGCCAGCGCTGAAAGTAGTAGTGGTGCAGCGGTCATAGTGCTTATTCTTTGGCGATCTTTCGCTAGGCCTTTTCCTAGTAGTGGAAGTTAAGTTCCCAATCTGAGTCCATCAGTGCCAGTCCAAGTTTCTCGTAAGCAGGCTCTTGAGAGTATAAGCCCAAGTAAATTGTCTCCAGGCCATTGAAACACTCCTCCCTTAAATACAAGCTATCAATGACATCATTGAATAAGAAGGCCAATAAATTATAGAACTGCCCACTGCTCTTCTCTTGAGGTATGTTAGCAAATTAATATCCCCCCAATAATGATAGTGTGTGGATTGTCTTTTGCTAGATTAAACATCTCACGAAGAGAGAAAGCGGTTTAGCGACATCTTGGGCAACCCATAGTGAGAGGCAAACTCCTGTAGGTTATCGGTTATTCCGGATGTGAATTTTTATATGAAAATCACCTCGAGAATTATCTAGAATCTCCATATTCGATTAGGACCCACAACTAGTAGGCCACCCGGGAACGCCCCTCGAGGTGGAAGGATACCCAGAAAAAGTCTTCCCGCTTTGAAAGGTGATACGTCTCAAACGTGTCTATAATTTCTGATGTTCCATGCTTGTTTTATGACAATACCTACATGTTTTGTTCACACTTTATATCGTTTTGATGCGTTTTTCCGGAACTAACCTAATGTTGAGATGCCCGAGTGCCAGTTCCTGTTTCCTTTGTTTTGGTTTCGGAAATCCCTAGTAGGAAATATTCTAGATTGGATGAAATCAACGCCCGACATCTTTTTCCACGAAGCTTCCGGAACACCGAGAGGAACCGGAGGATCCTGAGAGAAGACCCACACGCAGGCGGCGCGGCCCTAGGGCCTGGGCGCCCCCTATGGTGTGGCCCCACCGAGCCTCCTGAAACATCGTGCTTTCGCCTACAAGAAGCACCACGACCTAAATCTTACGTCCCCAGAAAAAAGCCAGTACGAAAACCTTCGAACACATATCGCGAAGCCAAGATACGGGGACGGAGTCTCTGTTCCGACACGCCGCCGGGACGGGGAAGTGCCGGAAGGCTTCTCATCGGCTTCCGCCATCTTCACCGCCATGTTGTCTCCATGATGAGAGGGAATGTTCTCCTCGAAGGCTAGAGCTATGCGGTAGCTATGTGGTTAATCTCTCTCTGTGCTCAATACAATGATCTCGTGAATTGCTACATGATTGAGATCATATGATGAGCTTTGTATAACTATTAATCTATGTGCTGCTCATGTGATGTTATTAAAGTAGTCTAACTTCCTCCTCCATGGTGTAAAAGGTACCGAGTGTGTGCATCATGTGGTTCTTGTCGTAGGTTATGATCATAATCTCTTGTAGGTTATGGAGTTAATCATCACTATGATAGTATTGATGTGATCTATTCCTCCTTTCATAGTGTAATGTGGACAGTGTGTATGCTATGTTAGTTCTCGGTTTAATGATCTATTATGCTCTAAAGGTTACTTAAATATGAATGCCGAATGTTGTGGAGCTTGTTTACTCCAGCTTGAGGGAGCTCTTGTAGCCCTACACAATGAATGGTGTTTGTTATCCAACAAGAGAGTGTATGTAGCACATATGAGAAAGTTATTTATTATGTGATCAATGTTGGGAGTGTCCACTAGTAAAAGTATGATCCCTAGGCCTTGTTTCCAATACGCAAACACCGCGTACTTAACATTCTACTGCATGTTTACTAGCTGCCATATTTTATTCAGATTTCTATTACCACTCATATACATACATACTACTTGTATTTCACTATCTCTTCGCCGAACTAGTGCACCTATACATCGGCAAGTGTATTAGGTGTGTTGGGGACTAAGAGACTTCTTGTATCGTGATTGCAGGATTTGCGTGAGAGGGATATCTTTGACCTCTTCCTCCTGAGTTCGATAAACCTTGGGTGATCCATTAAGGGAAAACTTACTTGTTGCTGTTCTACAAACCTCTTGCTCTTGGAGGCCCAACACTGTCTACGGGAAAAGAAGCGTGAGCCCTGCCTGAAAGGCGATTTAGAAAACTTGTTGAGTAATTCCGCTTTGCCTATCTCAAAGATGACAACAAAATCCAACTTGTACTCCCTAATGCTTTCAGCGATGTGTAAGTGTTTAGCCAAGTATTTTAGGCCTCTGCTATTCTTAAACATGCCATTCATTTGGAAACAATAGGAGATTTAGTTGCCTTAGCCTTTTTACTCGGCCAAGCATTTCTTTTAATAGAACAAGCTCTGGATTTATGTTCCGCTGCTTGCAGCTCAATACATGAACCCAACACCCGTGTCGGACCAACCTACGATACCTCTCCAACCAAGATGCTTGAGAAGCTACCGTCCAGGGTGGAATACAGCCTTCATCATCCTCATGAGAAACTAAGGTATCGGATGTGCTCAAGTCGTGAATCAACTTGATTCTATCAAATTCCCATACGCTAAGGCGCTGGCAAGCAGGAAATAGCATTAACAGGTCTTGCAAAACCCCCATTATTCAGTTTTGCGGCAATAAGTAGTGTTGGGAAGGTTAAAAAGGACTTTGAACTCAACAACCTGGTACTGCAGTGAGTGGTTGCCTCCTTGCATCTCATAGCCTTAGCTATGGAATCTTCATCAATATTTGCATTCCGTCAAGACCAGCGACGTGGCGTACTCACTTGTGAAGGAGTGGCGGATGCTACCATGGGTGGGCTACGGCCTCGATGGCGGTGGGTAGATGAGCAGATTTATGGGAGGTAGGCGGTGAGGCCTCCCCACCACAGCCTTCAGTGGTAGAGACGCCACCGCGTCCTCAGAGCGACAACCCTACGCCGAGGAGGCGGCGCAACTGTGTCATCGGGTCCGTGGATAGTGTCGTGGCTGGGAGTGAGGACGGACAGGTGCAGTCCGTCCCATTGCAGTCAAACAGCAACCCAAGATCCTTTTTGCATGACAAGCCCATTTTGCATGATCTTGCAAATGCAAATAATGGTACGTCGATTGGCGAGTGTTCTGTGAGTTTCAATGGTCAATTGCAATCTAATATTTTGTATATGACGGGTTGCAGTTTACCTCGTACTGATTCTGTTTCACATATTGTTCTAGATGAGCCAAAGAGGTTATCCCGCGAGGATGTCATAGCGTTTGGCGGCATTAAGGAACCAACTATACGGGGTATTCGATCAAGTGCTAGGATCGAAGCTCAGCCCAATGCGGATGACACACAGTTGAAGAGGGCGATGGACCATATGCAAAGTCGGTCGGCTAAGAAAGTCCATGGTATGTCCAACACAAGTAAAACTTCTCTGTTATCTCTTACAAGTGATGATATTATTGCAAGGGCTAAGAGTATGGGGGTTTCTATGGGTGTTTCAAAGAAGGCGGAGATTGAATCTGCTAGTCTAATTTTAGATAATGAATTCCAGCGGTCTATGACAATTTTAAAAAATAATGAAAATCATGAAAGTATGCCTAGCTGTTTAATTGTTAAGAAAGCTTCAAACTTGTGTGAAGACTTAATTGAGGAAGAAAATATGTTGGATGATGATATAGCAATTGATTTACGGTTGAGGTAAAAGCTATTAAGAAGAGAGGCCAAAAAAGAAATCGCTTGATAAAGCACCGCTTCGTAGGAGCACGCGAACTAGATTTAAAAAAACATTTTCTTAGATGGAGGGTTTGAGAGGTTTATCTTGGAATAGTGAGGGGTTTCGGGATCCTGGGAAGCATCTGTTTGTAAAAGAGGCTATTCGGGAATATCAGTTAGACTTCATTGCGTTGTTGGAGACGGGTAGATCGAACTTTTCTAATTCATTCATCTCTGGGCTGTCGGGAGATGTTGAGTTTGCTTGGTTCTGTTTGCCTCCGATTGGTCGTTCGGGGGGGATTCTTGTTGGAATCAACGCTTCTACCCTTCAAATTAAAAGGGTGGAGAATGGGGACTTTTGTGTCAAGATTCATGTCCGTTCAAAACATGATGGATTTGAATGGATTTTAGTATCTGTGTATGGGGCGGCGCAAGATACACGAAAACCCGAGTTCTTGTCTGAATTGGTTCGGTTATGTGATACTGAAAATTTACCTATTCTGGTGGCGGGGGATTTTAACATTTTACGAAAGCCTGAGGAGAAGAGTTCTGATAATTTTAATCCTAGGTGGCCCTTTATATTTAATGCAATTATTGAAAGTCTTAATCTTCGGGAGATCGTCTTATCTGGTCGCCAATATACATGGGCTAATAGACGAGTCATTCCGACATATGAAAAGTTGGATCGAGTGCTAGCAAGTGTGGAGTGGGAACAAAAATTTCCACTAGTATCGGTTAGAGCTTTATCTCGCTCTAAGTCAGATCATACTCCTTTGTTGATTGATTCAGGAAGTAAGGCTCATCGGCGGAATACGGCTCGTTTCTCGTTTGAACTATCTTGGTTTGAGCAAGAGGGTTTTGATGAGTTGGTTGCAAATGAATGGGCGGCTGGTCCAATTGGCAAAACGCCTATGGAGACTTGGCAGAACAAAATTAGGCATTTACGAAAATTTTTGCGGGGTTGGGCAAAAAATCTGAGTGGAAAGTATAAAAAAGAAAAGGAACGTTTGTTAATGTTAATCGATTTTCTAGATATCAAAGCCGAAACTTGCCCCCTAACTGAGAGGGAGAGGCTGGATTTAAAACAAGCGAATGATCAACTGAATAAAATTCGACGAGATGAAGAGATTAAATGGGCACAGAGGGCTAAAGTTAAACACATACAGGAGGGATGTAACAATACAAAGTACTTCCATTTGATTGCAAATGGCAAACATAGAAAGAAAAAAATCTTTCAATTAGAGCAAGAAGAAGGCACCATTGTCGGTGACGATAATTTAAAGGATTTACATTACGAGAATATTATAAGAAACTCTTTTGACCACCTAGAAGACAACTTTTGAAATGATAGAAAATTGTAATAGTGAAAAGTATCCCTCAACTTTACGAGGAAGAGAATGTCCCTTTTAACGGCTAATTTCCTTTGAGGAGGAAGTCTTTGAAGCCGTAATACAAATGGAACACAGCAAATCACCGGGCCACATTGGGCAGAGTTTATCAGCGGATTTGGGAAGCAATTAAAAAAGATCTAATGGCTATGTTTGGGCACTTTCAGGCTGGGGGTTTTCCTCTATTCAAGCTAAATTTTGGGATCATAACATTGCTACCAAAAAAAGATAATGCGGTACAGATCCAGCAATATAGGCCTATATGTCTGCTTAATGTGAGCTTCAAAATATTCACTAAGGTGTCTACTAATCGAGTGTCGGTAGTGGCGCATAAGGTAGTAAAACCTACTCAGACGGCGTTCATGCCAGGTAGACACATTTTGGAAGGAGTGGTGGTTTTACATGAAACAATTCATGAATTACATCGTAAAAAGATGGATGGGGTTCTGTTTAAAATCGACTTTGAGAAGGCATATGATAAGGTGAAATGGCCTTTTCTTCAACAAGTCTGCGACGAAGGGGCTTTGATCCGATTTGGTGTGATCGTATTAAAAAATTTCGTACAAGGAGGTAGTGTATGGATAAAAGTTAATGATGATATTGGGCTGATTTTCGGACAAAAAGGGGGGTACAGAACTAGGATCCGTTGCTCTCGATTTTATTCAACATTGTAGCTGATATGTTAGCTATTTTGATTGGGTGGGCCAAAGATGCTGGTCATGTGGGGAGTCTTATTCCACATTTGGTCGAGGGGGGTGTGTCGGTACTCAGTACGCCGATGATACTATTATTTTTATGGAGCATGATTTAGAAAAAGCGGTTAATATGAAGCTCATTCTTTGTATCTTTGAACAGCTATCGGGGTTGAAAATAAATTTTCATAAGAGTGAATTATTCTGTTTCGGCAAAGCATCGGAAATGGAACACCATTATAAAGATATTTTTGGGTGTGCATCCGGATCTTTACCGATTAGATATCTTGGTATTCCTATCCACCATAGAATGCTCCGTAATTCTGAATGGAATCCGGTGGAGAATAGATTTGCTGCAAAATTAGGCTGTTGGCGGAGTAAAATGTTATCATATGGGGATCGTCTTATTCTTATTAACTCCGTTCTTACTAGCCTGCCCATGTTCATGCTATCTTTTTTAGAGATCCCTAAAGGTGTGAGGAAGAGGCTTGATTTCTATCGATCTCGCAATCTGATGAACACAAAAAGAAATATAGATTATCTCGCTGGAATATTATTTGTAGACCAAAGGATCAAGGGGGCCTAGGGATCGAGGTTCTTGAATTGAAAAATAAATGTTTGTTAAGTAAATGGTTATTCAAATTATTATCGGAAGAAGGAGTTTGGCAGCAATTGTTGCATAACAAATATATTAAAAATAAAACGCTGGCTCAGGTGGAGGCGAAACCTACTGATTCACCCTTTTGGAAGGGGCTGATGGGAGTAAAAGATGAGTTCTTTAAGAGGGGTAAATTTAAAATTGGGAATGGGATGACAGTTCGGTTTTGGGAGGATGTCTGGTTGGGCGAAGTGTCCTTAGCTCAACAATATCCGTCTCTTTATAATATTGTCCAACGGAAAAATGTGTTGGTATCTACGGTGTTGAATCAATCCCCTATTAATATTGATTTTAGGAGATATCTTAATGAACATAAGTGGAATTTGTGGATACACCTATGTGAACGACTAATGATGGTACAACTGAACAATGATAAAGACCAGTTTGTATGGCAGTTAACAGAGTCGGGTTTATTTTCAGTTAAATCCATGTACCTTGATCTTATGAATGGCCATACTAGATTTCTGAGAAAATACCTCTTTGGAAGATTAAAATACCCCTCAAGATAAAGATATTTATGTGGTTTCTTAGTAATAAAGTGTTGCTTACTAAGGATAATCTAATTAAGAGGAAGTGGACGGGTAATCAAAATTGTTGTTTCTGTGATAATAATGAGACCATTGATCACTTGTTTCTATCTTGTCCATTTGCAAAATTAATCTGGAGAATGGTATATTTTGCTTATAACATTCCTCCCCATGTTTGGTAATCGGTTGAATGGAGTGAAAAAGAATGATAATGAGCATATTCGTATTGGAATCTCAGCGATTTGTTGGTCTATATGGACAAGTAGAAATGATATTGTGTTTAATAAACAAAAGGGAACCAATTTTTTGCAGGTTATTATTCGTGCGGCGCATTGGATCCAACTTTGGGCGTATCTTCTCCCGGAGGACCAGCGGGATACTATGGCTATTGGATGCAACCGAATCTTGACGGTCGCACGGGATTGCTATTTCCAGGCTACTGGATGGCGGCACACTAGAAGGATTGAAGATTGAAGATGGATAGATTTTGTTTGCTGTTCATCTTTGTGTGGCTGTTTATTGTTACAGCCTTAGCTTCCATATGATTGTAATAAGTACACTATTTTGAACTTCGTTCTTTTAATAAAAGATTTGGCATGTGCATCTATTGATGCGAGAGAGGCCGGACGATGCTCCCATACCGAAAAAACACAATGACGACGCTCGGGGAAATTACAACGACTATTGACAGGCAGCTACAATAATAAAATATAAAAATAAACATGGTCGTAGGGAAAGCCAAAACAAACTACCCTAAA
This sequence comes from Lolium multiflorum, assembly GCA_030979885.1. NCBI lineage: Eukaryota > Viridiplantae > Streptophyta > Magnoliopsida > Poales > Poaceae > Lolium > Lolium multiflorum. The sequence continues at coordinate 36,269 of JAUUTY010000320.1, read as the reverse complement.
TTTTTATTTTTAATTTTAGAAAGAAGAATATATTAATATTGTGAAGATACCAATTACACTACACTGAGCCTCTGCAACAATGCAATACCCTAGCGCTAATATTATTTATTAACACACAATTAACCACTAATACATCACCAATATCAATGTTTTTGTAACCAAATAAGGGTCAAAGGGATTTGGTGCTAAATCACCATTGTCCCGCATTTGAATAATAGTTAATCATAAAGTGCATTGACCTATCCCAACTCCGGAAACTGATTCTAACTTACCATCCTGAATGTATATGACTTCTTCATCTTGTCTCAAGTTCCTGTATGATTTATTGTTTGATGACAACATGATTCTTCAACACCATTCCCTTGTAAGATGGCAATTTTGCAGATGCGTGTACCCATGGGTATCAATACCGCATGTGCGGGGTGTGGGTGCACTTCATCCCATAGGTAGTACCCATTAAAGTTATGGATAAGTGCGGGTATGCTGTCCGGCGGGTTTACCATACCTTATTTGTTATCATTTCTTCATTAAATCACGTCTACTTTTGTTTACTTATGATTCATTATATGAGAATGTGATTTGTATTTTTATTATTTATGTACTAAACTACTTATTTATGATTGAACCAATTCATTTTTTGATCAAATTTATTATTGATAAATATAAAATTGGAAGTGACATGTATAATTTAACCTACCCGACCCGAATTGCAATAGGTTAGGTATACGAGTATGTCGTTGTAGCTAAACTTTTATACCCAGCAGGCACGGGTATGGGTGAGAAGTTTGCACCCATCGACTATACGGGTATGGGTATGATGACTGCTCCCTACCCATACCTTGCCCAGTGCCATCCTTGTTCCCAGGTACCACCATCAATCTACGTGATTGTTCGCGCACCCTCTAGGCTATACGATGTAGGAACTCATACTTCCCCATATACTAGTCAGGTGTTTTTTTTATAGAATCCAATAATTGGTGTTAGAGATTGTAGATGCAAAATTGTATTGTTGTTTGATAGGCTTCACATTGAGTCCTTGATCATGATGGTCGTGCTTGGATCTTGAGGCAGCGGGAGTGCAGCCCGTTGTGTAGCGGTTGATGATGTGATAATCCTTTGCCTAAGTGGCTGCCCTCATTATTAATCTTGAGTCGGCCAACAACACTTCCATTCTTGCGTTTTCAAGGTCTTGATTGAAGGATTTTACTTGACCATGTTAAAGAAGATTGGATAAGTTCAGGAGGTTCCATCTCGCATGCTCAAGTCGGGTCGGGAGATAGTGAAGTTTCACCAGGAGTACTAGCTACGGTCTACTGGAAGCAAGATGATGTCTTGCTTGTTGCCAGGCACTCTTTGATCGACGGTGATGAGTTCCGGAAGCTCCACCCGCCGAGCTCCTTTAGGCTGCAGAATGTTGTGGGTGCCGGATCGGATAGGATTCGATCGTGTGTTCCCTTTTTTCTAGCCATGCGGCTTTAGGAGGGGGTGATGCATGTTGAATATAATTGCCTAGCCCTCCTCCATGGGATCCGTCTTTTTGGTTGAAGCTAGCTGGAAACGCTTTGCAATTTCACATGGTATCGGACCACAAGGTTTGGGTTCCAAATCACAGCCAGCTGTGGTATTCAAAATAAATATTTGAGGCCTTCCTAAAAAATAAATCAGAGGATACACGTCTCGGCCCGTGTGAGATCAAAAAAAGGCCCACCAGCACCTAGGCGTGAGGGAGGTGGCAGATACTGGTTGCCCTGGCCTCACCCATCAGATCCCGGTCTTTGGTTGAGCAGCTCGACATGCAATTCCTGATACGAAGCTTCGATGTCTGTGCCATCATGGGACATGTGGGTTTTCAATATCTATGAAGAAGGTATTGGCGGAGAATGTCAGGTGGCTGAGGTCTATCCCTAGTAATGACGGACTGGTCTTACGTGTGATGTGGACTGGCTTGATGATTTCTTGACTTGCAAATAGCGATATCTCCAATGAGCGGGCGGTGGCACATAGGGAGTACATGTTTCATCTTTCAGGGTGAAAATCCAAGGCATGGACTTAATTTGTTGTACTGGCAATGTGCTTGTTGAAGACATTTGTTTTGAGAGAAACGGACTAAGCTCCAGGTGAAAATTTGAGTCTGTATGGTGGTTGGCACCTGGCAATCTTATGAAGGCATTTATTTTGTGAGCACGGACCTAGGGTTGCTATCTTGGTAGTGGTTTGTGTTGTAGCTGCAATGTTTGATCACCAAAATCTTTTGTTTGGTTTTCTTCTTTTTGTAATAGGGCTGTGTGCATCCGTAGTGTCTTTAGGACATTTCGTTGTTACGGAGGTTGTATGTAATTGATATCATCATGATATTAATATATATTTCCTTCATCAAAAAATGTGTTGTATGTTTCAACATTCATGACAAGTAAAAGAAGCAGAAGGAAGTGTCCTTGAGTACCTCAAGCAACATTGTTTGAGATCTTCCATAGGCATGTTTACCGGAAGTGTAAATCAAGGAGGAGTGTCCCCTCAAGCAAAACGGAAAGTCAAATCATCATGGCAAATGTTACTGCATTTCCCATCTCCACATCTTCAGCGGAGGCGTCGACCAAAGAAAACTAAAAGCACTGATTTGAAAGATTCCATTCCTATATGTTAACACAAAGATGGGTGCAAGCATTGCCTAGAAGTGTTTTCGCACTCGTAGAACTCAGAACAAACCATATCAATGAGCATATGAAGACTTACCGCTAGTAGAGTAACATATATGAGTTAGTTCTTGAAAATGTGTGCTTATGCATCATAACAAAGCCTTTTAGCACAGATGGTGGTCATTAAGTTCATACTATTACCTTGAACCAAAGTCACGCACTCGTGTGACGGAGAAGAAGATCAACACGTGAAAGAAGAAGAGACACCGAAACGGGAGCATGTCGGCGGTGGCTAAAGAAGGCAACAGCAATTTTTAGGTTTAATTACACGGCCAGGGGCAACAACAATTTTGAAACTAGTACAAAAAACCATGCAAAGCGGATTTGAACTCCAAGACACAGGCTGATACCATGTTGAGTTCATTATAGCCACTTGAACCAAAAGTCGAGGCGATGGACCTTGGCCCAGCTACTCACTAGTGGAAAAAAGGCTATCTGTGGCGCACCAAAATCAAATTATGTGGCGCATATCCAGGTCGCCACAGTTACCACGGAAACTATTGGAGAACTTCTGTGAAGCATATGTCGTGCGTCACAGATTTTCAGAAGCTTCTGTGGCGCTGTGCCAACCTCGCCATGATTGTCTGTCAAACTCTGTGGCGCACCATGCCAATATACTTGCAGAATTTTCGAATTTCAAAAAAGTGACGACAGATCTGGATCTGGGTCTGAATCTAGATGCTGAACATGGGAATTTGCCGATTTTTTTGGTGGTGGTGGTGGGTGGTGGGTTGGTGGTGGAGGAGGTGGTGGTGGTGGTGGTGATGGCCGGTGGAGGAGGTGGTGGTGTTGGTGGTGGTGTTGGTGGTGGTGGTGGTGGTGGTGGTGATGGTGGCGGGAGGAGGTGGTGGTGGTGGTGGTGTTGGTGTTGGTGGTGGTGGTGGTGGTGGTGGTGGTGGTGGTGTTGGTGGCGGGAGGTGGTGGTGACGGAGGAGGAGGTGGTGGTGAGTGGAGGAGGTGGTGGTTGTCGCCGGAGGTGGTGGTGGTGGTGATGGTGGTCGCCGGAGGAGGTGGTGGTGGTCGCCGGAGTAGGTGGTGGTGGTCGCCGGAGGAGGAGGAGAAGGTGGTGGTGGTGGAGAACAAGTGAGGAGGTGGTGGTGGTGGAGAACAAGTGTGAGGAGGTGGTGGTGGTGGAGAACAAGTGGGGGTAGCTCTGCTCTCTGTTAAGTGGTGGAGGAAGAAGTGGGGAGACACCTGCCCAAGACCAAACTGCCGGGCTGCTACGACCGGCTGATAGGACAAGATGCGCCACAAATTTTTTTTTTTTTTATTTTGCAGGAAAAAATCTTTAACTGGCCGTAACTTTTTACTCTTTTCGAATTTGGCGATTCTAAAAATTGTCCAACCGGGTATGCCCGGGTGAATTCGAATGTAGAATTTTCGGTCATTTTGATATATTGTGCGTTTTTTCGAGTTCGTATGCAACCAGAAATCCAGTTTGATGATTTTCCCACGTTTTGCAAAAAAAGTCGAAATTCATGTTTGTTAATTTTCAGTGGTGCTAGATGACATAATATATGGGAATCTCGAAGGATTTTATTTTTTGAAATTTCTATCTATTTCTTTCTTATTTTACAGTGCTAAAAAAGGCGATCCAGGGGGTGGTTGCGTGGGGAGAAAAAATCCTGCAGAATTCTGTGGCGCATATTGTTGGTGCGCCACAGAAATATTAACTTCTGTGGCGCACATGCCACCATGCGCCACAGAATTTTGAACTTCTGTGGCGCACATGCCACCATGCGCCACAGAATTCTCTTCGCCCATGTGCAGTGCTGGACCCCGCGTGGGCCCATGGAAATTCTGTGGCGCATTAGCCACGTGCATACAGAAAATCGACATTCGCAGCGCACCAGATCCATCCATCTTGTGCCAGAATTTCGACACCATAACAACGCATGTTAAATACTTTTAGAAATATTTTGTGGACGTATTGTTTTTCAGTGCTGTGGCAGATGTCATTTCTACCTATAATAGTTTTCCTACTAGTGACGTACTTATACACTTCACAACAACGGGCACTTCAGCCAAGAAGAGTCACGAGGACCTTGAAAACATGGTAGTTCAACATGGAGCCAGTATTCTCAGTTGCATGAAATATAGTGGCTGCTCTTCACGAGATCATGGAGAGAGACTTTGTTCATTGTTGTCGAACGATACATCCGTTATGAACACTGCACCTTGTTTGTACACGTTGTGGAAACGAATCAGTTTGGAACTCATACTCATCCCATCCTGAAGGCAATGAGAATGCATCAATAGCCTCGGCATCTCGCGACCTACGCCCCCGTGCGGGCGGCGCATCGCGCCGGGGCCCCTCAGCCATCGCCTCGACCTTTCTCCCACCTCCCTCTATCTCCTTGCGTCGGTGACATTTATGAAGGGCAAAGCCCGCGCGACGTGGCGGCGGCAGGACTCTGCTGCAGTGGCTAGGCGGGCTGTGGCGGCGCCCGTTTCTCCATCTTCTAGCCACGATGAGTGCGCGGCGACTGCCTGAGGCGCGGCAGCGGTGATGCGATGGTGGGGGCGAGCTCGTGAGGGCCTGAGCACTGCGGGATCCCGTGGCTTGCAACGAGGGTGGTTCTGCCCACATCACCTGGGCGTCGGGGCGGCGGCCTCGGAATGAGCGGTGGCGTCCTCCTCTCCGGAGGGTGGACGGCCTTATTGGGATATGGTGGAGGATCTCAGGATCCCTTCGATCTCTGGCAGTGAGAACCCAGTCGATGTCGAGTTGGGGGGGTGTTGTGCCAGCCCGGTTAAAACCGTGCTTCGATCTCGGTCTTGGCGGATGATGGCGGCGTCGCTTGGCGTCGTTACCTTGTCGAAGGCATCATCTTTGCTTGCCTCGGCACTACACTCGGCGAGTTGGGGATGCGCGGCTGCCGGTGAAAACCGTGCTCCGACTCCGGTCTTGGCGGGCGATGGCGGCGCTACACGTCGTAACCTTCTTGAAGGCATCGTCGTCGCAGCCTGCATCTACCCACTCGTGCTGCTCCGGGGGAAACCCTAGATCTGGGTCTCCCGGATCGGACGATGGCGGCGCTACCTGCGTCGTTCTACCTCTTGGGGCATCGTTTTTGGAGCAGCTGCTGGATGTTGGCGGATGTTGGTGGAGTGGTATTCATCTACCACATTGATGGCGCTGAGTCTCGGTGGCATGGTGTTGCAGGGTATCGACGACAGATGCGGGATGATGTATGCGTGCAGGATGGTGGAGCCGTCTAGCGTCATGGTGGCATCGACGGCAGACCTTGCAAGGTTAATGCGATGATCCCTCTTGAAGATGGGGTCGAGGAAGACGGCGGTAGCAACTTCTATGGCATGTGCGTTGACGTGAGCTGAGAATCTGCTTGACTGGATGTGCTTCTCACCTGCTATGAGCGGCTTGAGAAGGCATTTGGTTTTTTGGATGATGTGAGTTGGTGTTTTGTCACCCCTTCATCCCTCTGTAGGTTTAGCGAGGTGGCTTCGACTTTGATCTTTTGTATTGCTCTTGTAAGGTCTTGTGAATAATTTAATAAAAAGCCGTGCGCATTCCTTGGATGCAGAAGCTAGGTGATTTTTCCCACATTTCGAGAAAAAAAACTCATCCCATCGTGATCTGGGAGGAGTTGTGGGTGCATTATTGGTTAGCTGTTATTCTTTTTGCAGAGACCTGATCAGATGTAGAAGTGGCGCTGGTTTGTGCCTGGCCTGGTTGTTTTGGTCGAGATTGGATCAGACACCAAATTACCAGCGCCGGTTTTTTACTACGATCGCAACGCAGGTTGATGGGAAGAAAGTAAACACGCCAAAAAAAATTACCTACCAACGCCACTCATTAAAATTTATATTAATAGTAAATATAATTTTAGTAATCATATATCACCATGGCACTTATAGTTTTGCTTTTGAGGCATTTCATATTTCTATAACTCTAATGGACCAAAGGCATGTGAGAACTTCTTCTAACGGCATTGTTGATGGGGGAGTATGCGAGGAACTTAGTTTTCAGGGCAATACCAACCTATCAAAACCAATTTGCAGATGACGATATTGTCAACCGCAACCCCTAGTAGACACCAGGAGGCCAAGTTCCCAAGAAGAAATTTACTCGAATAACATTATTAAGCATTACCTAAAGATGTCTCAAGGAAGGAAATACTGTGGACGTGCATTTCCATCACATGCAAAATCAACAGATGCTAGGAACAAACCAACTGGGTTTGGTTGAATATTCACCACCATCATCTGGTGACCGGTATACGCACTCCAACTTGTCATCATTTATCTTGTAGCAGTATGCCGATGTCTTGGGATGCCTCTCGGCCAAGAACATAATAGACCCGTGATCTAAACTCTGAGCCGCATTGTAGCTAAAGGTGGCATGGTACCAATCCATGAACACATCGTAGTTTCCACCGATGACATCTCCCGCTACCTTGCGCCATGACGGCATGGCGTTGCCAGCCACTAACTCCAAAGAAGAGTGAAACCCTGTACCTCTAGTGATTCGATGTAATGATCAAAAGTAGCTTGCTTGTGACTGCAACAAAATTGAAGTAGTCGTAGATAACTGGTTCAGCTACAGATAGGTATAGAGACGGAGAAAAGCCTGGACGTCGCTGTGGCGCATCAACCGAGTGGAGGAACTAAAGTGTACTGCCGTCAAAAACTGATGTCAGACCAGCCGCGTTCCAGGCCATAAATCTTTCCTTGGAAGCAAGGCCAAGTAGAGCATATTCCCAGCCGTCTCACCGTCTGAAGGCAGAGGAATCCTCAACCCGTCCAGGCCGCACTCCAGGCCGGCAGAAGCAACCATAGTCTTCTTCTTTGGACAGAAATTCGCTGTGACACATGATGATCATTATGTTGTCATCGCACTGCTGCGATTACCAGCAGCCCGGACATACAGGGGAGGCGAAGCGGAACCCATCTGAGAATTCTTGGTAGGTTCTGAAGAATGATCCAGCGGAGTATATAGGTACTTGATCTTGCTCCCGGAATCCAACTAGTCGCCTCCCTTTAGTCCTTCGGTATGGTGCACATAAGTTATGTGGCCGATGTTGGACAAGATCTTGCTGTCACCAGACGGCATTGACCCTAAACGGAAACGGCGGTGGCGCCCGTGGTCCAAGTCACGAGGAGATGGCAGGACAACGTCCAGGCATCGGCGTGACGATCGACCACCCGCCAGACAGGGGAGGCAAGCGCGTGCTCTGAACCGGCACGGGGAGGAGTAGCTCCGCTCTCAGGGGCGAGGTAGCAGGCAGGCGCTTCCCCGGCGGCGGCGCGCCATGTCCGACAGGCGGACGGAACGGCGTCACCGGAGATGATGTCGCGGAGCCTGCAGGCGATGGGCTCTAGGAGATGGAGGTGAGCCTTGACCAGTCGGGTTGCTTGGGATCACCCTTCCTTGTTCTTCCTTTTCTTCTTCTTTTGCCCGTCATTGTAATGCTGCGTAATAGATCGAAGAGGTAGGTGTAGATTCGTTTGTCCCCATATCAACTGATCTCTTATAACTAACGCGCGAGTATATATCGTGGATAGAAAACCAGGTACTCCACGCAATCTTATGGAGTAGAAAAACCTCCTGGACTCTTCACGCAACCTGGCTCTGAACACTGGAGTTGTATTCGGAATGCAGTAGCTACACCAAAGTATAATTAAGAGAGATTACACGACACAGGAAAGGAACCAAATCCATCTTCACCCTGGTGTGCTGGGCCATTTGGCGAGAACGAAACTCCCGCATTTCCAAGGGCAAGCTTGCACCTCGGTCGGCCATCATCGCATGCATCAGGGATGAGGCTAGAGAGTGGGCATTTGCTAATGCCAAAAGCACTTGAAACTCATGTTTGATCCTCATGAAGCTCTGGGTTCCGCAACCTCTTCTCTCTTTCCTTCTTTTAGTTCTCTCCTTTCCTCACGCCCTGTCCGTGATGATCTTTCATTTTTCGGGCACGCATATCTCAAGGATTTTCCCTGCTTATCAATGGAAGCCAGCAATTGCTGGATCTTTCAAAAAAAAAACAATGAATGATCAGAGCATCTCCCTCGCGTCCCAAAAAGCGTCCCTAAAGATGTTGGGACGCGCCCGGACAAAAAGCGGTTCCAACCCGGCGTCCCCCAAGCCCTTTTTTGTCTGGTGGCACCCCACGATGCGTGTCCGGCGCCCTGAGCCTGTCCCCCGCCCCACAGGGACGCACGGGGACGCCGAAAAGCGAGGCGGGGAGTGGCGGGGCTGACCCGTCAGCGGCACAATAAGTCCCAACCTAACTGCCGCCTGCCTCGCGACGGAGAGTTGTTGCACGCAGCGACGGTGAAGTTCCGCGAGGCGCAGCGGCGCGTCTCGTGGACCCTGGCTCTGCGTGCCGGCGTTAATGAGCGCTCCCCCGCTCCCCCGCCTCCCTCCGGCCTATAAAGGGACGCCTCTCATCGTCTCTCTTTAAACCCTAGCGCCCTCTTCAACCCTAGCCGCCTGCCATCTCAACAAGAGTCGTGCCATGTCCTGGTAGAGGCGGAGGCCTAGCCAGCGGCCCCGTGTGGTCGTGGTCGTGGTTGTGGCCGACCAGAGCTTCTGCCGCTGTGCGTCGCCTGCTGCCTCCATCGTCTTCATCGTCGGATATGGGGACGTGGAGCCGGAGCTTGCTGTTCGAGTTCGTCCTGCGTTCTTAGGGCGACCCCGCGCGGCATCCAGGGGCTGCCGGACTCATCGCCGAATACGTCCGCCGGCGCCGACCGCCCTGACGCACGATGCATCCCGCGGGAGGCTTCGTGCGGCTACTACGGTGGATCGTCGCGTGATCTCGGTCCCGCGCGGCAAATATACCTCAACATCGGGCGCAGGAGGATTCGCATGCCACAGCCTCGGGGTCTGCTTCATCCTCCGGTTCTCCCTGCTTCCCGACGAAGCGCTGCCGCAGGACTGCAGCGACATCACCGACGAGGACAACTGATGAAGAGTGTTGTTTCTTCGCAGCGAATATGTGCACGGAGGTTTCTGTCTGTTCTCACTCACAAGAACCAACAGGCTGGATTTTCCAGTTTGGGTGATTGGGTGTGCCCTCGAGTGTTCTTTCTTGGCAGCGAACACACGAAACCTTCGATGCACGGCCTAGTTAGGTTTAGTTTTTTTGCAATATTTTATATTTGTGTCCACCATGGTTCAAACTATGTATTAGTTTGTGGAAAACCATGTTCCTAATTATGTCTTCGTGTAAACCACGTTCCCAATTATGTATTAGTTTGTGGAAATTAAAATAAAAATGTGTTAAAAAAGAAGTATTTTTAATGTTTGGGGGCAGCGTTTGGGGAGGACGCGGCTGGGGAGGCGACGTCCCACAAGCAGCGACACGAGCCGAAACACGTCCCCCAACGCTCCATTAGAGGCGCGGTTTGGGGACGCTTTGAGACGCGACTGAGTTGCTCTTACACTTAGAGCATCCCATCGAGGTAAGACCCCATATCGCATCCATCGGGAGACCCCATGTCGCACCAGCAGAGCCGTTTGAGGAGCACCGGCAGAAGGCGCGCCAATGATCATTTTATGAAATTTGAAATATATAAATATAGCAAATATTGATGCAAATAATGAGTTTACTACAACAGTTTGAAGTTAATTAAATAAATTATTTACACATCAAATCAAATGATTTATTAGAATAATTCAAACAAAAAATAAAAAAAATTAGGTGAAGACACACATCAATGAGCATGGCGTTTCCTTTCCTCATCTGGAAATGCTCCACAAGGTCATGTGATTATATTTGCTCTTCGAATTTCTTGATGTATGCAATGACTGAAAACTCGCGGACACTGGTGATCACTCAAAGTTTATATCCGCCGGCAAAAGGATCAGCAACGATCACACTGGAAGTAGTCATGTTGTGTTGTTCTGCATGATCACATGCAACATTTATCATCTCCCACATATGAGAAGTAGACCAGGTTAAGCGAGTGCACGACAGCTAACCAAAACAAACTTGGAACATACAAAATCTTGCTCAATATCCTTCCTGGTGGCCTCCTAGCACTGTGCAAACCATTCCATCTTCTCAGAGAAAGGCGTGGAAATTGTCTTCACAAATGTTGTTATATTGTGATCCAAATTCATATAATAAAGGAAGGCTAACTTCTGACGAGCAGAGCGAGGCCCGTTTTCCTTTTCGTTCTTCGTTTATTGTGCATCTCGATTTATAACAAGTGGTATCAGAGCACGTGTTCTTTGGATCTAGGGTTTACGAGATGTCGTCACTGAAGTTCGATCTACCGCAGCTGGACTACACCACGAGATTTGCTTTGTGGCAAGTGAAGATGAGGGGAGCGAGGCCCGTCGCCGGAGGCTTTTTCATTAATTCAGCTCCATCTATCCAACAATATCTTGCAGGAAGTGCTGGCTGATAAATCTGCAGCGGCGCTGTGGTTGAAACTGGAATCGATCTGCATGTCCAAAGATCTAACCAGTAAGATGCACATGAAGATGAAGTGGTTCTCGCACAAGCTGCAAGAAGGTGTGTCAATGATGAATCACCTATCGATCTTTAGAGAGATCATTTCTGATTTGTTGTCCATGGAGGTAAATTATGAGGATGAGGATCTCGCTCTTATATTGTTAGTCTCATTGCCTAATTCTTTTGCGAATTTTCGAGACACCTTGTTATACAGCCGTGATGAACTAACCCTTGCCAAAGTTTATGAGGCCCTCCAGTAGAGGGAAAAGATGAAATCTATGGTGCAGGCAGAGGGTTCGTCATCTAAGGCAGAAGCACTGCAGGTCCGAGGCAGGACCGAGAACAGAAACAACAACTACAACAGAGATAAGAGCAAGACCGACAGAGGTCGCTCAAAGTCAAGGGCGGATAGTAAGTTCTGCAAATATTGTAAGAAAACTAACCACAATATTGATGATTGCTGGAAGTTGCAGAACAAAGAGAAAAGAAACGGTACTTACCAACCAAAATAAATATGATGGTGATGGTAAGGATGTTGTTGTTCCAGTGATAATTCTGATGGCGATTGCCTAGTTGTGTTTGCTGGTTGTGTTTCTGGTAATGATGAGTGGATCCTTGATTATGCATGTTCGTTTCATATTTGTTGTAACAAAGACTGGTTCAGTTCTTATGAGTTTGTGCAGAGTGGAGATGTTGTGCGTATGGGAGATAACAACCCACGTGAGATCGTGGGCATTGGCTCCATTCAGATCAAGATGCATGATGGCATGACACGCACTCTGACAGATGTGAGACACATACCTGGCATGGCTAGAAATCTGATCTCTCTCAGTACCCTTGATGTTGATGGGTACAAACACTCCGGTTCTCGCGGAGTTCTGAAGGTATCAAAAGGTTCTCTCGTTCACATGATTGGTGATATGTTTGCAAAATTATATGTTCTTAGAGGTAGCACTTTATCTGGTATTGCTGCTGCTGTTATTCTGATGAACCTGGTAAAACTAATCTGTGGCATATGCGTCTTGGACATATGAGTGAACATGGCATGACAGAATTGCACAGGAGAGACATGCTAGATGGCTGCAATTTGAGTAAGTTTGAGTTCTGTGAGCACTGCATTTTTGGTAAGCATAAAAGAGTTAAATTCAATGCTTCCGTTCATACCACTAAAGGGATTCTAGATTATGTGCATGCTGATGTGTGGGGACCTTCCCGCAAGATTTCTCTTGGTGGTGCAAATTACATGCTTACTATCATAGATGATTACTCCAGAAAAGTGTGGCCTTTCTTTCTGAAACATAAATCTGATGTGTTTGATGCTTTTAGAAAGTGGAAAGTTATGGTAGAGAAGCAAACAGAAAAGAAAGTTAAATTTCTTCGTACTGACAATGGCATGGAGTTTTGTTCTACTGTTTTCAATGATTATTGCAGCGATGAAGGCATTGTTAGGCACCACACCATCCCATATACTCCTCAGCGGAATGGTGTGGTGGAGGGGATGAACAAGAACCATCATCTCCAAGGCTCGCTGCATGTTGTCCAATGCTGGTATGCATAGACGTTTTTGGGCTGAAGAAGCCTTCACCGCTTGTTACTTGATAAACAGGTCACCTTGCATTCCGCTTGATAAGAAAACTCCTATTAAGGTATGGTCTGGTTCACCTGCTGATTATTTATAGTTGAGAGTTTTTCGTTGCACTGCTTATGCTCATATTGATAATGGAAAGCTAGAGCCTAGGGCTATTAAGTGTGTGTTTCTTGGTTATGGTTCAGGAGTTAAGGCATATAAGTTATGGAATCCTGAAACTAAGAAAGTTTTGCATAGCAGGAATGTTGTCTTTAATGAGGTTGTCATGTTTTATAAGAGTTCATCTACAGATGTTTCTGATGCTATTGATTTTTCTGATGTTTCTGATGATGAGCAACAGAGGATTAGCGTGCAGGTGGAGCATGTTGAGGAGAAAGAAATTGATGTTGCTGAGAATGAGAACACTATTGTTCAGCACTCACCACCTGTTTTGCAGCAAACAAATAGTTCCATTGCTGCTGATAGACCGAGGCGTAACAAAGGTCCACGTCCTCGTTTAATTGAAGAGTGTAATCTTGTTCATCATGCTTTGAGTTGTGCTGAACAGGTGGAGCATGATACTGAACCTGCTACATATACTGAGGCCGTTGCATCCGTTGACCGCGTGAAGTGGATTTCCGCTATGCAAGAGGAGCAATCGCTTGTAAGAATGGCACATGGGATGTTGTGCGCTTGCCTAAACAAAAGAAGGTTGTCCGCTGTAAGTGGATATTTAAAAGAAAGGAAGGTTTGTCTCCTAATGAGCCTCAGAGGTTTAAGGCAGGTTAGTAGCAAAAGGTTTCAGCCAAATTCCAGGTATTGATTATAATGATGTATTCTCTCCAGTTGTGAAGCATAGTTCCATTCGTGCATTCTTTGGTATTGTGGCTATGCATGATCTTGAGCTTGAGCAGCTAGATGTAAAGACTGCTTTTCTGCATGGTGAGCTTGAGGAGGAGATATACATGGACCAACCTGAAGATTTTGTTGTGCCTAGTAAGGAGGATCTTGTTTGAAAGTTAAAGAGGTCCCTTTATGGTTAAAACAGTCTCCAAGATAGTGGTATAAAAGGTTTGATTCATTTATGATTGCACATAAGTTTAAGAGATCTCAGTATGATAGTTGTGTTTATATCAAGTTTGTTAATGGATCACCAATATACTTGATGTTATATGTTGATGATATGTTGATTGCTGCCAAGAGCAAGAAAGAGATCACTACTTTAAAATCACAATTAAGTAGTGAGTTTGAGATGAAGGATCTTGGTGCTGCTAAGAAAATACTAGGTATGGAAATTACAAGAGATAGAAAATCTAGTGTGTTATTTCTTAGTAAGAAAAATTACAGTCAGAAAGTTCTTCATCGTTTTAATATGCATGATGCAAAGTATGTTAGTACACCTATTGCTCCTCACTTTAAATTGTCAGCATTGCAATGTCCTAGTACTAATGGAGATATTGAGTACATGTCACGAGTTCCATATTCTAGTGATGTTGGTTCCTTGATGTATGACATGAGTACATTGTAACCCTGATTTGTCATATGCTATGAGTTTGGTCAGTCGATACATGGCTAATCCGGTAAAAAACATTGGAAAGTTGTTCGGTGTGAATTTTGAGGTACCTTGAGGCACATTCCAAGCTTACTTGAAGTTTGTAAGGCCGTGAGGGACTGCATGAGCTAATAATAGTTCAGATTTTCTTCAGATTTGGATGAAGAAGATCCTACTTAAAGTTATGTGTTCACTGTTGTTGGTGGATGTTATGTGAGTTAGATACAACGTTACAACCTGTTGTTGCCCAATCTACGACCGAAGCAGAATATATGGCAATTGCTGAAGCTTGCAAAGAGTCTGTTTGGTTGAAAGGTTTGTATGCTGAGCTTTGTGGAGATGATTCTTGCATTAACTTGTTTTCTGATAGTCAAAATGCAATATACCTTACTAAAGATCAAATGTTCCATGATCGGACAAAGCACATTGATATCAAGTACCATTATGTTCGCGACATTGTTGCACAAGGTAAACTGAAGGTATGCAAGATAAGTACTCATGATAATCCTGCTGATATGATGACAAAGCCAGTTCATGTTTCCAAGTTTGAGCCTTGCTCGAGCTGGTATAACTATTTAGCCCAAGTGGTTGTTGGCGCCAGCAAGTGTTTTTCTTTGTTGTTCAGGAGATTGTTGAAGTTCATGCTACAAGATGAAATTTGTCTCAAGGTGGAGTTTGTTATATTGTGATCAAATTCATATACTAAAGAGGCTAACTGACGAAGTAGATGAGACAAGCGATGAGCTTATATAGATCTTGTAAACGGCAGCTAGGGTTTATCAAATTATAAGATAACCCACGGTTTGTAAACACTCCCCGATATAGTGAACTTTTGCTGGGTTTGGCGCCCGTTTTCCCCTTCTGTGTTGGAAGAGGTTTTCCACGTTAAATCTCGTGTCTCCGCTCGTTTTCTTTGATCGTTATTCGTTATTTGTGTTCGTGTTTATAACAAATGTCGTCCACATAGGATAAATGCCGACAGCCAAGGGTCACCTTATTTTATGTGTGGCCATTGACCTCATAAGTTGATCACATGGGCATGGCCTTAGCTGAGTCTACCAAAGACAGGGTGACCGCTTGAGCACATTGATGTCATTTTGCAGTCAGCCGTAGAAAAGGCCACCAAATGCGCAGGTCATGGTCAGCCACACCTTCAAGAACGACACTGCAATCTTTAGTGTGACTCTTGTACATCCACCTTAAACAAGTGACAATTTTTCAATGACACATGCGATCGATGCTTCTCAACATACCTGGAAATGCCCTAAGCTGGATTTTGAGCCAACATCGAGCTGAGTCTTCAGCTTCATTAGATTGCTCTAAGATAGTGTGGTCCAAACACTGCAAAACATAGGCATCCAAATTGATTAGGTTTACTAAGCTGCACCCATTTCAACATATGATATTTTCCTTTTCCCCTACACCCTCCCAGAAAAACCTAGCTCTGGACTGTTAGAGTACGTAATGGGCTTAGGCTGGCGCTATAGCCCACTAGTATTAGGGTTAATTAGAGATAAGGGTAGCTTGCTTAGGGGTCAAGTAAACCTCTCTATATAAGGAGAGGAGACGTATCAATCTAATCAAGCAAGAATTAAGAAGGAAATCCCTTCCCTCTTGCCACCGGCCGTGGGCAAGGCCCCCGGCCGGCCCTCTCGCGTCATCCCTCTAGCAGCACCATAACAACTTGGTATCAGCTTTCCCGGGTTCGATCATGTCGCCGTCCATGCCCGAGTTCTTTCTTCTACCCGCCGCCGCCCCGCACTCCCCGTGTCGCCGTTCTCTCCCTGGCGGAGATCACACTGACCCTCCGCGATCCCTCGCCACCGCGGTCCGGAGATCCCCTCTACTTGGCGGCCCTCCCCGGGCATGCCCAGCTGCGCCACCAGCCCGCCACCACCGGGCAGCTGCTCATGCCGTGCTTGACGCCGCATCTGGCCAGTCTCCTTGTGATCGCCGCCACCACCCACCCGGCGTGGCCGTCCCAGCCCTTCGCGGGCCCCGTCGCGGCCCGTGGCCTCGGCTATGACAATGACGCCGCCACAGTTCCCGTGGCCGTCCCGGCCCCTCGCAGTGCCCCGGCCGCGGAACGGCATATCTCTTCCCAGCAGGACGGCTATGACAACGGCAGCAGCTGCACGCAGCCATAACGCCCGCCGCTGCAGCTCTTTGTCTCCTGCAGCCTTTGTCCACGGGTTCGGTGGGCAGCTGCAACAACAGCAGCACCTGCCGTCGCCACCAACCGCAGCGGCGGCTGCTGCACCACGAGCGCCCAAATCCCGCCCACCTTTCGGCGGTGTGGGAGCGACCTTGGCCCCGGGCTCTACATCGACACCGCCCGGGATGCCCTTCCACCAGGTCCGTTTCCATCCGTCGCCGTCACCGCTTCCGGCTTGGATCGCTATCCGCCACGTGTCGGCGGCGGTGAGGCTGCAAGCTTCTGCGCGCGGCCTCCTAGTGCGTCGGCGTGTGCGGGAGATGCGTGATCTGCAGCTGCAGCTCCTCCAAGTTGCGCTTCGTTGCGCAACGGACCTCGATCTCGTCCGCTGCGTCGGGGATCTTGGGCGTGCGGTTTCCCCCACGGGCGGCGGACATGCTGTTTTTCCCGCGGGCAGCGACCTCAAAGTCTGCGCCATCGACAGTCATCCGGCGGGGAGAAGGCATGGTGTCACCGACAGGAGCGCACCGCGTAGCACCACTGCATTCCGCCGCCGGCCGCCGCGCGGGCTCCTTTTGTCCCGCTGGTTTCCATGGGATCCAGGTGGCTGTACAGGTGCACGTCCGACGGGCGGATGGTGTCCACTTTATGTTCAGGGGTCAACAATAAAGCGTCCCAGTCCATTTCAGGTTGAGAGTAATAAAACAAGCCGAGATGTAAAAGGCTCAGTCTGCGTCCCAAACCGTCAGCAGGCGCGCCAGATCGAGCGTTTGGGGACGTGTTTTATTCGTGCCACGTTTGGGGGACGTCGCTCCCCGGCCGCGTCCCCAAACGCCGCCCCCAATCAGAAATTCAAATAGATGCATTCAAAGAGATACGTTCCCCGCCCGATTCGTCGCGCAGTCGGAGTGGCGGCGATCAAAGTGCCGGGCGCGATCATGTTGAACCGGTGGTGTACAAATTAGAAGGAAGGGGGTTGAGCACGGCCGGCGTCGTGTCGAGTCGACGCAGGCCGGGTCGAGCACGATGACCTCGTCGTGATCTGCCCGGTGTGCATGCTCCGTCTGCTCCGTACGCGGAGGCCGACGCAGGTGTAGCAGTAGAAGACGCGTCAGCCGGCTCTTGCTGCGCTGCCGCTGCCGCCGATGCCGCTGCCAGGGCCGCCGCGTCCGCCGCCGCCATTTTGGCTTCGATGTCGTCGAGGATCTGGCTTGAAGGGTTGTGCGCCGCTCGCGTCGGAGACATTCCCTCTGTCGACGTTCTCCAGCGGGGACATGCCGTCTGCGTTTCTGAGCTCAGCTTCTCCTCTTGCCTCATGAGCAGCTCGGCCCACCGAGCCCGGCCTTCTTGTGTGAGATAAAGGTCGAGAGGCGATCGGCGGGGCATTTCGTGATCGCGTACAACGTCTTCTCGGGCCCGCAGCGGTGACCCAGCGACCTTAGCAGCCTTGTTGCCAGTGGGGCCTTAACTGTCGAAGTTTCCAGCAGCGTGTCCAGATGAATGGCATCCTTCCCCTTGGACAGCGACAAGCGCGTCAACCGCCATTTCTCATTCATTTTGAGCTTGCCATAGCAATGCATGAGCACGAAAGACTTGTGACCTTCCGAGTTCTTCGAGTACAAATCCATGGCCCTATCAAACTAACCAAAGGAAGCAGAGTCATTTCATCGAACACAATGTAGGCGCTACGGATTATGGAAGAAAGAGCCGTACCAGTTGGGCGACGTCGGCGCCGCTGTCGCCTCTGGTCTCTAAGTCCTGATGGTACCCATGGAAGGAGTTCACCGACGTCTGGATGATGGCCCATCGCGTCGACATTGCCTTTTGGCTCCTCTTCATTGTCACTTTGTTGTAGTCGCTGTTGATCAGCTTGCGCTCATCGAACTCGGCCTTGATTCTCGCCCAATACTTCCCGTGTTTTTGGTTGGCGCCGATGATGGAGTCATGGCTCACCGTCGCCCACGACTCGCACAGACAAAGATCTTCCAGAACCGTCCACTTCGGGCCCTCGTGTGCCCGGCCGCCTTCTTCTTCCGCCGTCCCGCGTCTACCTCCACGAGATCATCGTCACGCACCCTCGTCGTCTCTTCCTGCCCTCTTCGTCCTCACACTCGTCGTCTCGTCGTGCGTCCTCCACCCGTCCTCTTCCTCGCAATCCTCCTCCCCTCGCTTCGTCGTCCTCATAAGCTGCCGGGGCCGTCGTATTCGAGCAGACCCCTGCGGCCGGTGAAAGGGTCGCCATCCGGACCGGGTCCTGGCTCACGCTGCTCGTACGCCGGGGAGTAGAGGTTGTTGGGGTTGAAGCCGCCGTGCGGCAGCGCATCCTGGTAGTGCGGCGACAAGTTAGGCGTCACGCACCCGGGAGTGGCGGAGGGGCCGTCATTGTAGAAGGCGGATGACGACGGAGAGATCACTCCCGGAACGTACACCGGCACGGACGTACTCCATGGGCTCGCGTTGGTGGCGGCGATACACCCGGCCATTACGTGCTGGTGCTGGTGCGCCGCCTGAGCCTTCTTCTCCAGCTCCGCCGCCCTCCGTCCTTTCCGCTCCGCCGTCGATAGCTTCCGGCGCAGGCAATCTTGCTGCCATTGATCGTCGGTCCATCCTTCAGGCTTCTTCTTCGCAGCCGGCGCCTTCCGCGGCTTCGTGAACGGCGCTTTCGCCCCTTTCGTCTCATTGCCCGGCGGCTTCTTGGCCGCTTTCTTGGCCATCTTTTTGGGGGCTGTCGGCGGCGCCATGTGGAGAGGGTAGCGGCGGCGGGTGGACGGGAGGGAGAAAGAAATCGGCGGGATAGGAGAAATGAATCGGCGGCGGGATATGTTTTGGGAGGCCTGAAATGCGCGGCGGGATAGGCGCGATTTGGCGGGAGAGGCGGGATTTGGCGGGAGTGTGAGGGAATTTTCCCTGTGCCGCTGACGGGTCGGGCCCGCGTCGGTTCGCCTCGCTTTCGTTGTGTCCGGCGTGCCGGAGAGCGTCCCCTGTGGGACAGGGACGGGCTCGGGGCGCGGTGCACGTTCGACGAGCGGACGGTGTCCACTTTATGTTCAGGGGTCAACAATAAAGCGTCCCAGTCCATTTCAGGTTGAGAGTAATAAAACAAGCCGAGATGTAAAAGGCTCGTTTTTAGGTGTTAGGTTTGTGTTGCGTCGAGTCATGGTTTGTTTAGGTTGCAGCTCGAGGACGAGCTGCATGTCCAGGTGGGGTGTAGTGTTAGAGTACGTAATGGGCTTGGGCTGGCGCTATAGCCCATTAGTATTAGGGTTAATTAGAGATAAGGGTAGCTTGCTTAGGGGTCAAGTAAACCTCTCTATATAAGGAGAGAAGACGTATCAATCTAATCAAACACCAAGAATTAAGAGAAATCCCTTCCCTTCCTTTTGCCACCGGCCGATAAACCAGGAGCCCCCGGCCAACCCTCTCATGTCATCCCACTGGCAACACCATATGTGGACATACCATCTTATAATGGTTGTCCTCATTAGTATGTAAGAACTCCATGGCATAGGCAGGGAGTTGTCAGAGACAAACATCAATAAGGACAGACCTGGTCTTGAAAAAGCCTAAGCATTAAAGTCATTCCAATCTTTTGTCTCAGTTTTTCTGTACAAAAAATCCAAGACTCTCTAGCCAGAGTTTCTTATGACTAACAGGCAAACCAAGCTATTTCCAAGGGAATACACCCACAGCACAATTAAACGTATGGAAAAAATGTAAAGCAATTATGTGCATCATAGTTCAGAGAAAATCAAAGGTTCAGATCAAAGAAAGCCAAGCTGGTGATTTTTTTTGCCGGGAACCTGCAGGATTAGTTATGCAGCTCCGGGATTCAAGCACACTTCTGATTATGAGCTCTATACTACTGTTTACTCCACAAAATTCAGACTAC
Source organism: Lolium multiflorum (assembly GCA_030979885.1). NCBI lineage: Eukaryota > Viridiplantae > Streptophyta > Magnoliopsida > Poales > Poaceae > Lolium > Lolium multiflorum. The sequence goes on along the minus strand of JAUUTY010000320.1, from coordinate 15,981 downwards.
AAACAATGAAATCGAAGGCCTTGTTTGGATTGAAGTGTTTTGTTAGAAATAATCAAGGACCAATTGCTCTATTATCTGCAGTGCAGCATTCCAACTGTAATGCTGGACTTCGGCGTTCCTCTAATGACTTTCGGCCTTCCAACTGGTGTCAGCCATCATTGCTAAAATTAGAATGATACTTTGGTATGACAGGGTATGATGGAAAGAAATCTTCATGAAGAAGTATTTCTGGTGGTTAACTTCGGTAAGCTTAGTCAAATCGCACGTGGAGTTGTTTATAACAACAAAGTTACTAACTACTATCATGCTTAGAATCAATAAAGACCATCGTTGAGACTGCTATAATTCTAATTCAGATGTAAAAACAGCAGTACACAGTTACGATATCGCTGCATACACTTGGTTTAACTGAAACTGAGTATAGGAATAACTAATGTAATAAAACTGATCAAAAAGGTGGCTAGAGCAGTAAACGGCTTCAAACTTCAGACACTAACCAAAGATTACCGAATGAAACAATGATGTAATTATACAGTGGCAACGACTCCCACTAATTCACGAATAGGCGGTTCTCTGAACATTATGCAGCAAAACGTAACAGGGAGTTGAGAAATCCAATCAGAAATGGAATCAATCCACCATCAGGAACATCTTGGGCAGATGGAACGGAAGTGCTGAACTCTTGACTGTCGAGATGGAAGGAGGACGACCACGGCGGGTGAGCAAGCCGCGCGGATGGCAGAAGGGCACGCGGTGCTGCCGTCGAAGCAATCAAGCAGGCGAAATGCGGGTCGGAGGGATATGATACTCGACGGCCTCGTACGTAAAGCCCAGCACTCGGGAGGAGGCTGCTGCTGGGGCTGGGAGCGAGCAAGGTCCATGGTGTCGGCGCGCGTCCATGGTGGGATGGCGACGGGGACCGACGGCGAAGAAGAAAGAGAGGCAGTCGTGATCGGGGACGAGAGGGATTCCTCAATATGGGCCGTGTCTGCCTCGACCGAAGGTGCTCCTCCCGAAGAAGCGGCGTGGTCGCGGCGGGCTTCTCGGCAGTAATAAGGTGGGGTCGCCTGTGGCTGTGCGGCCGAAGGCTGTGCCTGGAGAGGACTGGATCGGCAATGCCCGTAGGAGTCTTGTCCTGGCTCAACTTCTGACGCTTCATGACCACCCCGGCGCATCGCTCCCATGCAGCGCCAATCGGAGATGGGCTGGCGTGGCCGCGTATCTGCATTAACGTAATCCCGCTTCCCTGCGCCGAAAAGAATCCAAGGTTTCAGGGCGCAAAGAAACCAATTCGCCGGAGAATCTGGACTGAATGCAGGTTGAGAATAAACTTACAGCATGTCTAATAGACCCCTTAAAGCCCCAACCTTGTAAAATAAGCGCCGATACTCCCAGGTGAAACTCTGCCCGACTGTTCGTCAACAGGCTCACATCACCAATTTTTTCAGTTTCATACAGAGGCGGCTTCTCTTGCTGCTTGTGCGGGACGGAGGGGAAATACAGGGCCAACCTCACCCTTGGTGAGCTGAAATTTCAGCTAGCAACTGTCTATGCCATTAGATGACGCAGCCATGGCGGGCATCCGGAGGCGGGGCGGGCGCGGCCCGGCGTGGGGCAGCGGATGAGCGCGGCCCGAGGCGGCGAAGCGAGGCGGGCGCAGCAGTGCGGACGTGGCTGGCCGTGGCACTGTGTGTAACCGTGCGACGAAGCGGCGGGGCGAGGCGGGCCAGGCTGGCTGGTGCGGGCGCGGCCCGGCCGTAGCACCGCGACGTGGCGAAGTGGTGGGCGAAGCGGCAGGCGGAGCGGGCGGCCATGCGCGAACAGGAACTTGACCCAGCGAAGGCAAAAACAGGGCAAGGGCGACGGGGGCGACGGCGTAGCGACTGCTTGACAGGCGGGGCGGCCGGACGGGGGCGGCTGGGGCAGGGGCGGGCAGGAGCTGAGGCACAGGGAGGAAGAAAGAGAGAGGAAGAAAGAAGAATTTTTTTTGGCATATTTGAGAATAACTTCCTTTCTGATTTCGCATACAGGGTCTGCTCGCTCGGACGGGATTTTCGGCCCGGTCGAAATCGAATACAGGGCCTATTTTCAAGCACATACAGGGTGAAATTTAATGGATCACAGTGAACATGCTTTTACAATGCTATAAATACGTCCGGCCGATGTCCAATCACGCTGCACGGTCGGCGTGGGTCCTCCCGCTCGCGCGCTCTCTGTTTGCTGGAGTTACGGCGGCGTCCCGCGTCGCCAAAGCACTGGGACCTCCATGCACGAATCGCTCGCTCCGGCTGCAAGAAACCAAGAAACGAACCATCTCTCAGGCTACAAACAGAACCAATGCAAGAACAAGGAGCGGCTGTCCTTTCATGAGCACCGACGTACCTCCGCCCAGAATGGAGGATCCTGCACGTCGGGCGTCGTAAATCGCTGATACGTCTCAAACGTATCTATAATTTCTTATGTTTCATGCTAGTTTATGATAATACTCACATGTTTTTATATACACTTTACATCATTTTGATGCATTTTCCGGTACTAACCTATTAACAAGATGCCGGAGCGCCAGTGTTTTCTGCTGTTTTGGTTTCAGAAATCCTACACAGGAAATATTCTAGGAATTGGATGGAAACAAAAGTCCACGGTCTTATTTTCCACGGAGCCTTCCGAACACCGAAGAGAGGCAGAGGGGAGCTGCCACGTGGCAATACATAGGGCAGGCGCGGCCCCACCCCTGGCCGTGCCGCCCCACAAGTATATGGGGTGTATCGTAGTACTTTCGATAAATAAAAGTGTCGAACCCGAGGAGCAGAAGGTGTTGACTTAAGCAATGATTTCGATGAAGGATTCAACATAATGCTCACATACAAGTATTAGGGTATTTTGATATAAACGAGATAAATAAAGAAGTCGAGTAAGTAAATGCGAGAGAAATAATTACAGCGAGTGACCCAATCCTTTTTAGCACAAAGGACACGCCGGTTTGTTTGATAATGACCAAACGTTCTTGAGGACACAGGGATTTTAGTCTAGTGCTTTACTTCATATAGTTGATTAATCTTCATTGTTTTGATATTTGTTGTGTGGGTGAACCTATGCTAATGCACCGCCCTTCTAGGACTAATACATACTTGTGATTATACCCCTTGCAAGCATACGCAAATACAAGAAAGTAATTAAGATAAATCTAACCACAGCCTTAAGCTAGGGATCACACTGCTCCTCCTGCGCCCGATATACCAATGGGGTTTAGGTTACTTTTGTCACTCCGAGCAACCACAATTATGTGAATACAATATGTACTCCCCTAGGCCCATAAAGGTAAAGTATCATGTAGTCGACGTTACATGACACCACTGAAGAATAACATACAACTTAAATAACTAGCCATTCCAAATATTATCATGCATGGTTCCTACTAACATTTAGACTTCACCCATGTCCTCAAGAACTAAAAGAACTACTCACACAAGACATCATATGGAACATAATCAGAGGTGATATGATGATGAAATAACAATCCGAACATAAACCTTGGTTCAATGGTTTTCACTCAGTAGCATCAATAACAAGTAGTAATCGACACCGGGAAAGTTCTATCAAACAATCAAGATTCAACCCTAGATGTTACAGCGAGGTGACGAGATGCAGCGGTGGAGATGGTGGATGAAGAAGAAGAAGATGATGATCCCAATGATGTCCAACTCAATGACGGTGGCGATGGCGTCGATTTCCCCCGGGAGGGAATTTCCCGGCGGATTCCTGCCCGCCGGAGAGCTCTTTCTCTCGGTGTCTCTCACGCCCCGCAGAGCGGCTCTGTCTATTCTCCGTAACTCCCCGTGCCTTAGGTTTCGGGACGAAGATGTACGCGAAGGAGAGGGGGCCAGAGGGGCTGTGGGCCCCCTCCCACATGGCTTGACGCGGCCCCGAGGGCATGGCCTGCGCCGAAGCCTGTAGGGGCCATGGCGGCCTCTCGCTCCTCCTTACAGCTCTCTTAGGTCTTGGAAAATAGGATTTTCTTATAATTTCAAGTCAGTGTTGATCTTCAAAACATTATCTTTGTGGTGCTTTTTCCAGTGGGAATCCCGACTAGGTGAATAATTCTCCAATAATCATGAAACATGCAAAAATGGGTGAAATAACATAAGTATCATCTCTAAATATAAAATATATCAATGAATAACACCAAATTATGATATAAAATAGTGATACAAAATGGACGTATCAACTCCCCCCAAAGTTAGACCTCGCTTGTCCCCAAGCGAAACTGAGCTCAATAAACAAGACCATGTTTATGGAGTGAAAAGTCGATAAATAAAAATACGAACCAAAAAGAGCATCATATTGATGCACACAAGATATTCCTATTAACATCACTCCCCATATAACTCAACTTGAAATAGTAAAGAGAAATCACAAATGAAGGTGCATAGGAAATCATTAAGCAGTTATGGCAAACTTTGTTCTTGGTCAGAGAGCTTAACGGATTGTTCTTATTTTCTAAACAAAGCTTTCATATCAGAATTTATATTGCAGGGCTTTCATCCAATCTTAACAATCTCCTCATAATCATTGACAACTTTCAAAGTCATATTCATTTAGATAAAATTTGTACTAAACAGGAAACATAAAAGGCATGACTAACTAAATCATAGCATAAATGGTTGATTCACAACAACTCAATTGCTTGCTTAAGATAGAGGGAAATAGGTTTACTGACTCAACATAAAAGTAAAAGATAGGCCCTTCGCAGAGGAAGCAGGGATTAAATCATGTACTAGAGCTTTTCAAGTTTTGAAATCATATAAAAGAGCATAAAAGTAAGGTTTTGAGAGGTGTTTGTTGTTGTCAACGAATGGTAGTGAGCACTCTAACCCCCTTGCCAAACGGACCTTCCAAGAGCGGCTCCCATGGAGAGGCCCCGTCATCTCTGCCAGCAAGGTAGATCATCCTCCTTCTCTTTTGTTTACACATATATTTTAGTTTTATTATGGATGACACTCCCCCAACCTTTGCTTTCACAAGCCATGGCTAGCCGAATCCTCGGGTGCCTTCCAACATTTCTCATACCATGGAGGAGTGTCTATTGCAAAATTAAATTGCTTACTGATAAATCAGGGCAAAACATGTGAAGAGAATTATTAATAGAAGTTATTAATTGGGGCTGAAGACCCCGTTGCCGGCTCTTTTTGCAAAATTATTGGATTAGCGGATGTGCCACTAGTCCATTGGTGAAAGTCCGCCCAACAGATTGAAAGATAAAACACCACATACTTCCTCATGAGCTATAAAACATTAACACAAATAAGGAGTAATATAGTTTGAATTATTTAAAGGTAGCACATGAAGTATTTACTTAGGTGGCGCAAAATACCACATAGTAGGTAGTTATGGTGGACACAAATGGCATGGGTTTGGTCTAGGATTATGGATGTGTGAGAAGCATTCCCTCAATACAGATGCAGCTATGAGTTGGGTATGGCTTATAAAGGTTGAGGAAACAAACAAATATACATATGATAAAACAATCATGCATCTTTCTCATCAGCACAAGCATTTTAACTCCAGAATACTAAACTCATTAGCAGAAAGATAATAAAGCATGTATTTCCTTTTTCTATTTAAACATCAAAGTATTGTTGCTACTGACCAATTGCTAAGTTTGCCAAAACCAGATAGATTTACTTGATCTCCAAAAGTGATATCAATACTAATGTCAAGAGTGATCATATAATAAAAGTTACCAAACTAAAATAAGGTGTGCAAAAGTAAATGGTAAGACTTCTCATTAATATTCCATAACGATAACTCACACCAACGGATACATGGAAAATAACCAACTAAGAGAGATACTTCCTGCTTTGCAAACCATCTTATGTAACTTCCCTACTCATGATATGACACTGCTTGATAGTAAAAGATAAAGATAGTGATGATGTGATACCGCTGCACTCCCCAAAGCTTGGAACAAACCAAGGGGATGCCAATGCCGATGATGATTACTCCTTTGGTGGTGATGGTGGTGGATTCTTCTCAGAGCTTGACTTTTCTTAACAAGTTCCTTTGGGTCCTCGATCATAAGTGAGGTTACCGAATCAGCTCCAAGTTGTGCTCACCTTGTTCATAAGGTATATGGGACGGTCCAACTCTTAAGTTGTTTCCCACCCCTTCAGCACGTTTCATTTCTCCTGCGGTGTTAGAGCAGTCTATATCCCAACCACTAGGCAATACTACCTTGGGAGTCCTTTCAATTTGACGACTATAGATTAGATTGCGGAAAGGGTTGTCAATGCCTGGAGGAGATGTCCTTGGAGCTAGGAAGCGACGTGGAACTCCTCCTCCGGTGGCGATCCGTGCACTTCTCTTGGTGTTGGACGGATTTGCTATCACGCCAATGCTTGCAATGGTGGCGCGCGGGTGTACTCGCGGAGTTTCCTTCACTTCTTCCTCATCCTCGCTCTCGACTTCTTCCTTCAATTCAGGGTCTTGAGATATCTTCCTCCAAATGCCTTGTATTTGTTGTTTGAGACCATGGTGCTTCTAGATCAAAAGCAGAATCACAGCGGAAAACAGCTAAGAACAAAACACGGCAGAAAACGATATACGGACCTGCAGGGATCGGGGGTTATATAGCAAATATTTTTACGGCAAAGGAAGGTTCCGAGGCCGAAAGCGAGTGGGAAGCAGGACCTTAGGGGCCTCCCCATAGAAATGGCGCGGCAGTGAGAGCATGCCGTACAAATCAACTGAAACCCTCGTCTTGTCACTCTCAACAGCATCAATTCGATCTCGTAATTTTCATATTTTCCATAAACAAGTGAAAATATTGTTCGGAAAGTTAAACGCGGACTTTTTTTACTAAAACTGTTACCTATTCAAAGTCAGACTCAGAACTGTCAAGTTGGTCTTTGATGAAAGCTTCCAGAGTCATTACTTGAATAACATCAATATCTTCATTATAAGAGTCTCGAGATATAATGCTTGAGTCTTTGTCCATTCACTACTTGTGTGGCATTACCTTGCGAGAACTAATTTTAATTGCCCCTGAACGATACACCTCCTCATGACTGTAGTCCTTCTCATTTTGAGTAATTTCCATATAAAAGGAAATAAAGAGCAGGCCAGAGTACAATAGAGACTTTATCTCCCAACATTAAATTCTCTTTTAATAATTCTTCTATCATGCCACTTCTTAACTTTCTCCTTAAAAAGTTTAGCATTTTCAGCTTCACTTCTCCATTCATCTCAAGAACTCAATTGTAGCAACCTCTTCTTACCGGCAAGTTTAAAATCCTTATTCTCTTACAGCCCAATAAGCCTTGTGCTCTAGTTCTAAAGGTAGATGAAGCTTTTTCATAAACCATTTTATAAGGAGACATTCCCATAGGATTTTTATAGCAGTTCTATAAGCCCACAATGCTTCATTTAATTAGCCCAATTCTTTCTAGATTTATTAACAGTCTTTCCCAAAATAAATTTTAATTTCCCTATTTGATAATTCTACTTGCCCACTAGTTTGAGGATGATAAGCTGGTAATTCTATGATTAATACCATATTTGGCAAGGATTTTCTAAAACCACCATGAATAAAATGAGAAACTCCATCGGTCATAATATATCTAGGTACTCAAATCTAGGAAAAATAACATCTGAAAGCATTTTTAAGAGGTTTCACCATCAGCACTTTTGTAGGTATAGCTTCTACCCATTTGGTAACATAATCAACAACGACAAGTATATGAGTGTTACCTTCTGGAAAGGACCCATGAAGTCAAATCCCTAACAATCAAATGGTTCAATAACAAGAGTATAATTCATAGGCATTTCATTGCGTCTAGAGATATTCCAACTCTTTGACATTCATCACAAGATAAGATAAAACTTCCTTGCATCTTTGAAAAGTGTTGGCCAGTAAAAACCCTGATTGTAGAACCTTTTGTGCGGTTCTATCTCCGGCGTGATGTCCCCCATAAACACTACCATGACACTTACTCAATATCTCTTGTTGTTCATATTACGGGACACATCTTCGCATAATACCATCCCCCCCTTCTTTATATAAGTGTGGGTCATCCCAAAAATAATGCCTCAAATCATAAAAGAATTTCCTCCTTTGCTGAGCTGAAAAGGTTGGGGGCAAGTACTTCGAAACAATAAAGTTAGCATAATCAGCATACCAAGGACTATCTCGCGAGCTCACCTTTATTGCAACCAATTGTTCATTTGGAAAACTATCATTAGCAGGAACATGATCATAAGCAATATTTTCCAATCTAGACAAATTATCAGCAACAGGATTATAACCTTTCCTATCTACAATCTGTAAATCAAATTCTTGCAAAAGAAGCACCCATCTAATAAGCCTTGGCTTAGCATCTTTCTTTTCCATGAGGTACCTAATTGCAGCATGATCAGTATGAATTGTGACTTTTGAATCAACAATATAGGGTCTAAACTTGTCACATGCAAAAACTACGGCTAATAACTCTTTCTCGGTTGTAGCATAATTTCTTTGAGCGGGCGTCAAGTTTTACTAGCATTGTCAGAGTGCTCCTCGGCAATGCCCTCAGTAAGAGGCTTAGGGTTGTGGAGTCTGCGAGCTAATCCCGAGACAACGGTTCCGCAGACGAAAAGAACGGGGACGATTTACCGAGTTCGGGGGGCCCTCGATGAGGTAAAACCCATACGTCCTGCTTGTATGTTCTTGATTATGATGAAAATAGGTTACAATGGGGTGCCGAATAATTCGGCTGAGATCTCGTCGAGATGCTAAGCTTATCGATGACCTAGATCTAAGCTTTTGGTGGCTAAGATTGCTAAGATTGATTGTGTCCCTCGGCAACCCCTCTCCTGGCCATTATATAGGAGGCCAGGTCTCAAGAGGTCTAACCGAGTACGACTAGGTTTACAGTAGTTTTGGATCTAATCTTTCCTTGTTCGGCTGCTTCTTCGTCTTGCTTGCCAAGGAATCTTCTGGTGCATAGAATGGGCCGCTTAGCCTCAAGTGCCCTTCATGGGCCTCGACCAAGAAATATAGGGTAGGAGCAGGCGGTTACCCAAAGGGTAGTGCCCACGTCAGTGGCCCCAGTGTCTGGCAGAAGATAGTTCGGGTTAGAGACTAAAGCATGGCTTCTTCTATTGTCCTTTTTCTTGATTGTTCTTGTTCTTCTTTTTATCGGGTGCGCGTCCAGCGCTCCGGTGGGAGTAGCCCCCGAGTCTAAGTACGGATGCTTGCAATCCGTGTGTAGACTCAAGTTTTCTCGAATGTTTGTGCGAAGGAGTTTGCATGTCTTCATAGAGTCATCAAGCACATTTCCTCATACGAGGATAATGATATACCGGACAACTTTTGTTGGTTAACTGCCGATGGCAAAACAACGTTACCCTACACGCCCGGGCATGATCCTGGAGTGCAAAAAACTTTTATCGGGTGCACAGCCAGTGCTCCCGATGGGAGTAGCCCCCGAGCCTGGACACGAACGCTTTACATTCGGGTGCAGGCTTAAGTTAAACATTCCATTCTTCTCTCCAAATATATCTTCGAATCCTCATCCTTTCGAATGCGCAAGTCTTTTTATCGGGTACGCGTCAGCGCTCCCGATGGGAGTAGCCCCCGAGCCTAGGCGTGAATGCTCTGCAATCTACGCATAGACTCAAGTTTGCTATCCGATAGATTCTTTTATTCCTTCGAATGCTTTAAACATGACGTCATTGATGACGCTTTGCTAACATCTTGATTTGGACTGATAGGACGTGACCTGCTGGGCCTATTCTGCCTCTGCCCAACCTCGTTTTTAAGCAACATCCACTTTTCATGCACAGTTACCGAGGTGCCTCCTCGATTTCCGCAATCCTTAACGAAAAAGGACCACTTAAAGAACAAAAAACTCTGGTCCTTCCCAGTCTTGCCATAACGCCTCTTCGTCCTTCTCCTTCTTCCTTCCTCCACAACTGCTGCGCCGCCACCACCGTTTTTCCGATCCTTCCTCGATCTCACGATGGTGAAGAAGAAGAGCGTCACCACCGCCGCCAAACCCCCTTCGATTCCTTCGAAGGGGGGCGCTCCAAGCGCTCCTCCCCCGGCTCCGGCGCCGCCGGCGCCACCAAGTTCATTGGCCAAGCCCGGAGATTGGATAGCGTCAACGGTCACCAAGCGTGACGAGAAGAGATCCCGAAGCCTGGGACTAATCTCCTCTGATGAGGGGAATGTGATCTTGCCAGGTGCGATTTCTCGGCCTAATCCCCCTGCCGGTTTCACCGTGATGTTCTTGTCGTTCTTATATCGGGGTCTTTCGCTCCCCGCTCACGAATTCCTCCTCCACCTCTTGCGAACTTATGAGATCCAATTATGGCAACTCCCTCCCAACTCAATCCTCCACGTTGCTGTGTTTATCACCCTTTGCGAGGCATTTCTGGGTATCAAACCTCATTTTGGACTGTGGAAAAAGATCTTCTATGTGAAGAGATACAGCGGTAGTAATGGACCCTTTGTCACCGGAGGAGTAGGGTTCGTAGCTCGTTCAGAAGTCAATTACTTCAATTTCCCAATGAGAGAATCTGTGCAAGGGTGGAGACTCAAATGGTTTTACGTCAGGGATTCCTCGTCACCCGAATCCCAGCTCCCTTGCTTTACCGATGTCTTTGAAGCCAAGCCTAAAAATTCCTGGAAGAACATTCTCTCTCCCGACGAAAAAGTAGCAGCCGATGAATTATTTGCCAAATTTCTTCGAATCAAAGAGGCCGATGGCCAAACTATGGTTGGCACAGAGGTGGCAGCGGTGTTCCTGAAGCGTCGGGTCCAACCAGCCATGGCCAGAGTTCATCCGATGTGGTTGTATTCAGGCCCAAAGGACGTAACCAGGGTTAATGCTGCCGAACTGTCGGAAAAGGAACTGCTTGATGAAGTCCGTCGCCTTACTTTCTTCAGTCAAGAAGATTCGATCCCGTTGACATGTGCTTACTCTCCTCTTGATGCTGATCATCTACCGCCCGAGGTATCTTTCCCTTCCAAATCCTTACTGCGCTTCTCTTGATTAACATAATTACCATTGTTCTTATTCGTTTTCCCTTTTGACAGGTTCCCATAGTCTCTGGGAATTTGCATGATTCACCAAACGATACCTCTGAAGGAAGAGGCTCCTCAGTGCCTGTTGATTTTCACACTGTCGAGCATACAAGCCCAGAAAGCGATGACGATCCGATAGATTCTGAAACTGTCCACACCGATCTCCCTCCCCCAGCCGATGACGCTTGCAACACAGAGGGATCAATGCGTGATGATGACGCTGATCATGATGCCTTTGTTGATGCAGCTGTGGAGGAGGCCAAAGCTTCACCCGCGAAGAGATCAATCGGCGGTTTCGCCGACGAAGACGATCTCCTCGACTGGTAAGTACTTCCTGCTCTGACGCCATATTTGGTCCTCTTATTTCTCACATTCGTTTCATAACCTTCAACGATCATTTCCCTTTTTGCAGGGACGAAGGTTTCATCGAGCCTCCGTCCAAGAAAGCTAAACCCGACACCGCTCCGCCGGCCGCTGCAGCTTCCGAAGCTTCAGCTCCTCAAGCAGCTCCCGCGGCTCAGGCCTCGACTGCTTCTTCCCTCTCCAAGGGAAAGGATGTTCCTGCCACCACCATGACTCCTCCTTCTGTAAGTCCCTTTTGAATACAACGCGAATTTCTTGAAACATGCCTTGTCTACTGATTCTTCTAATTTAAGGACTTGCGAGGTGTCATATCTTCCTTGGAGGCCTTTGCCTCTCAATTTACCTCCCTGGAGGCGGACAACGTTCGGCTGCAGGAGGAAGTTAAATCTTCCTCTTCGAAGTTGGACGGCGCCATTAAGAAGGCTGCCATGGCTCGCCAGGAGGTCGACTCCCTGAAGGAGGAGCTGGGCAAACTGAAGGAGAGGCTGAAGGAGGAGGAAACTCGAGCAGCCGAAAAGGATGAGCTCCTTCGGCAGTCCTCTTTGGCTCTACTTGGTAAGCTCTTTTTATATGCCACTGCCGATTATTACTCTTACGGATTCATTCCTTTATCAATGATCTTTTCCAATTTTATCTCTCTGTAGAGGCCGCCAACATTCCTGGCTGCCTTGGACACGGTTCCAAACAATTCTCCAGCAAATGGTGTGTCAATGGCCCTTGCCTCCCACCAGCTCACACGGGAGCTTCTTGAAAGGGGGAAAGGTGCCCTGGCGCGGATGCATTTGATGATTTTCCCCAAGCTCAAGCAGGACAAGACTCTGGGGCAATTGGTCGAAGCCTTCGCGGTTGACACCAAGGAGGTTATCGAGGTATTCAAGCGTACCTCGCGTACCTATGGTGCCCTTCTTGCCTTCCAACTTATGATGGGTCATGGCTTTAAGGCTAACATCGAAGAGATGACTAAGGAGCTGCCGAAAGGGCAAGATGGGCAATTTGTTGACTTAAGCGTCTTTACAACGCCTGCCCTTACTTGTGCTCGTCAGCTCCTTGAGCTAGTTTAGTCAAGAAAGACATCAACTGGACCCAGTCTATCGACCCAGACCCAAGCTCCTTGACTTTTGACAAACTTTATTTGGGCTATTGTGAAACATTGTTCTTTTGCAAAACTTGTGCCTGTAATAAACTCCGTGTTTGGCAGTGTTGCCAGCACACCTCTATTATGATATTTTTACTTGCACCTCTCCCGATGGGAGTTTTGGGCGCTCAATTTGACCATGTCTGTCATCCTTTTTTCTAACGCTGTTTTCCCGCAGGTTTTCCCAGTACCATCATTTGTCGATGACTCTTCGGGTGCTCTTCCTGAAGTTGATCGGATCCAGCGTATGAAGGATCGGATCATTCAGATGGAAAAGGACTTGCGCAGTACTTACGCCTTAGCTGCAATAGTCAATAAGAAGAGTGAGATTGCAGCCGACGTGGAGCGATACACTCTTACTGAACTGCACAAAGCTACCGAGAGTTTGAACTGTAAGTTTATTGGTCCCGACTTCCTTTTTGGCCGGCAACGCCTTGTCTAATCCTCTGATTACTCCTTTGCCAGTCATATCTCTGAACCGTGCGGAGGAAAACAAACGGATTCACGAGCGTGTACATGCTTTAACCCAGCTGTCCTCAGCCGAAGAGATTTTCTGGCGGGAACACTCGAGGCTTCGACTGTTGCACAATTTCAGGATCGGGTTCAGCAAGTCCACCATTTCTTCGACAAGTGCTACAAAGCAATGAGGGTGGTTTGGAAGACAATGTTCCCCTTTAAACGCAGTTCCCCCTACGTTGCTGACTTTGATGTCTGAGTTTAGAAATGCTAAGAAGATTCGGGACTTAGTGCGAGCTCAAGTTTTTGCAGGGGCCAGATTCACGCTTGCCCTTGTACTTGCTCGTTATCCATAGGTCTGCTGTCTATTGCCAACGCAACTGGCGACTTAGAGGTACTGTATCCGAAGGTATTGTTGCCCGCCAATATAATTGTCGACAGGCTTGAGAAGGATTCACAGGTACCTGAAGAAAGGGAAACTCCACAAGGGTGAATTCAGGAATTGATGTTACTTTGTAAATAGGTTTTTCTGGCTACTTTATCCAGGTGTTTAAGATTGTTTAGCCGAAGCTTTTTATTCGGTGGATACATGTAGATGTATTTTTACCGTGCTAATGCCGTTGGCAAGTTTTGAAGGAGCAAATCTTAATTGCCCGTTTAAATGTATGTGTACTCGTTGGTCAGCAAAACGTTTGAGTGATCAGCTCGTGTTGCAGGTTTTGCTAAACCTGTTGTATGCGCAACTTTGCTTTCAACCGATGTATGTTTTCGTCAGGCACTCCCGAATATTTCGGGTGCAGTGATCCTGCCGATAGACCCGTTGTTCTTTGATATTTCCATAGGTAAAATATCGAACGTGGGTTGTATTATGTGTATTCTCGCTATTTGCGGCACTCGTAGAGGCATCTATAGCAGAGGGAAGGATTAGCATCCTTGTGTGCTTTGTATCTTTTAGCACTCGTAGAGGCTTTTCTTTTTGAAACACGATCTTCTGCCGCGGACTATGTTGCATAGTGATGCGGCTTAGTCGTTTTGAATTACTGCAATGCTTAACAAAAGATCGAAACTTAAGTTCTCATTAATAAGGTAAGCACGAGACTAGAGGGCGAAAAAAGGAAGGCCCTGTTTAAAATAAAGGGAAAAAATTAAACGCTAATAAATTGCTTAAGCAAGGAAGGGGTTCTTCTCATCTTCTGGCTTTTTCACCACGTTAGTGGTTGCTGCAGCGTTGTTGATTTCACCAAGGGTCTGGGCGGTGGTTGCCAGCGTCTTGCCGTCCCCTATGCCTTCTGTGCCGTCAACTGCCGAACCCTTTGCTGCGGAAGCTTTAGCTGCCGAAGCTTCTGCTGCCGAGGCTCCTGCTGCCGAAGCTTTAAGGGCAAGGTCGGCTGGCTTCTTCTTGATTTCCCTGTCTTGTTTCTCCTCCTTGATTTCGCGTATCGACAGCTTGGGTGGAGGATTGATAATTTCTTGTTTGAACCCAAACTTCGCGGCAATCCTCTGAAAATCGCGATCACAATTGTCCGAGCGTGAAAAACTTCCATAGACTGTGATGTTTGTCCCGTTGTTCCTAGGCATTTTCAGCTTAAGGTATGCGTAGTGCGGCACAGCCATGAACTTAGCATAAGCTGGTCTTCCGAGTATAGCGTGATACTGTGACTCCCAGTTCACTACTTCAAACTCAATCTTTTCCTTCCTGAAGTTATCGGTCTTGCCAAAGACAACGTTCAGGTAAACTTTGCCAAGAGAGTAACCCGGCGCAGTTGGAAGGATCCCATGGAAACAAGTGTCTGTTTCTTCTAGCATCCTCATGGTGATCCCCATACTCTTGATTGTGTCGACGAAAATCAGGTTTAACCCGCTTCCACCATCCATAAAGACTTTGTCATCTTGAATCCCCCTATACATTCCTAAACTACTAAGGCGATGTCACAGTTTGTTGCTAGTCCTTCGGGTGATGCTCGTGAGCATGTGTTACGAGAGGACCACTCGACATACTCGGGGATGTTTGCCATGATGCTTTCAGCCAGATTAATCTCTCGGGTGAGCTTCTTCATCTCCCTTCTCGAAACACCTGTCCTATGGATCATGCTCATCTGCCCTCGTGGTGGTGGGAACGCCTCGTTGGGTTGATGAGGTTGAGCCTGCTGGACTTGATGCTGTTGTGGAGGTGGGGGGAATTGGAAGTGTGTGATTCTTTTATCTGTTGCTGGATGAGTTTGTACATGTCGAGCTGACAATCCGGAAGCAAGTGACTAAACCGTTTGCCGTCCTTGGAATGGAAACATCAGTGCAGGTAACGGTGTTGATCTGCTCCAGCGTAAGGTAGCTAAAGTCCTGCTGCTGCCGTAGTTTATAGTTACATGGTTCCCAGAGTTATTCCGATTGCCGTCCTGTCGATCGTCTCTTCTTTCGTCATCGATCGTCATGTCGATCGGAGTATCCTGCGGCTACCAGGTTGTTGTCGTCATAGTTGCGGTTCTTCCTTCTCTTGGCAAGTCCTTCGACCCACCTGAGTCGTGCTTGACTGGTCGTCATCTTCCTTTTACATCGTCGCCTCATTTGCCCCAGCCTTATGGAGTGTCCTCACAATCAGCCAATTTGTTGGCGATTTCCATTAACCCAGTAATGGTTTTTCGGCTTTTTGCGTCCGAGTTCTTCTATGGAGCTTTCGCGTCGGACGCCATCGCTGAAAGCGTCGATTGCTCTGTCTACAGATACATCTTCGGCAGCGTTTAGGAGTTTGGTGAATCTCCCTATGTATGAGCGCATCGACTCCTTCTGCTTCTGCTGGCAGTTGCGTAATTCCTCAATCCCGACGGGTCTCTTGTATGTTGCCTGGAAATTAGCAACAAAGGCGTCCACTAAGTCGTCCCATGATTTAATGGAACCCTTCGGCAGCCCCCTTAACCAGGCTCGCGCTGAATCCTTTAAGTAGAGCTGCAAGCACTGCATTGCTGCCATC